>PITA01002337.1:0-164325 GCA_004023965.1 Spilogale gracilis
CATAAAATCTTTAAAAAAAAAAAAAAAAGTCTCCGCATTTGGGAGACAAACACCCTCTTAGCAAGGACTCACCCTCTCCAGTTTATCAAATGTCCCAACTCTGAGGCCATTTATCATTATGCTTGTGGGATTTTTTCCCCCTTGACTCTCTTATAGTGTTAAGAAAGTGAAAAAGTTTCCTATACCCAACTCACTTCACTCATATAAATTCCATAGCCGTCCCAGTTAGGTATTTAAGTTTTCTAACCTTGATCAAGAGGATCTAAGTTAAAGAAGGGGACCTCATTTCCCTTGCACAGAAGATAGAATTAGCTTCATGACTAACAAGGAGGGCTTTGGAGGCAGAGGGATCTGCATTTGAATTCCAACAACTCCTTCCTGGGTCTTTGAAAAAGTTATTTAGCCACTCTGAGCCTCAGTGTCTTCATCTATAAAATGTGAATGATAAATCCTGCCAAATGGGGCTGATGGAAGAATTAAATAAATAAAATTGTGATAAAAGTGCCCATCACAGTGTCATTAAGGGCTCAATAACTGGTAGCAATTGTTTTTATCATTAACATTGTGCAGTCACTCAACCATCTGTAGGGGTATCAAGTTCAGAGGTTCTGTCTCTGCCAGGGCAGAGGGACCAGGGCTGTCCCCAGGAGATTCACCCAGAGGCTGAGGAGGAGTCCTAGGGAGAGGTCAGCTATTAAATCCCTAGCCACAATGGGGAGGACCAAGAGGGTAGGATGGAGTTTTTCATTCCAAGCCAATAGCACTCAAACCAAATGCTGATCTTTTCCAGAGAACTGTTCTCCCAGAACTTTTTCAAGCCCTGAGATCAGTCGGCCTGCTTTGTCCTTTACATTACACTTGGTCATCAAGCTTATATTGCTTACTTTGATCCTGCTGAAATGTGTAGACTTTTTAAGCCCATCTAAAGTACCTTATTTTTCCTAGGTTGCAGAGGTCTGGACACATTTCTGTCTTCCAAGTGCTGATATAGTGTTCTTAGTTTGTGATTTTTAAACATACCAATGATTCATGGTGTTCTACAAAGAGCCCCATGCTCCTTGATGAGCCCAAGGGGAAAACCTCCATGGGCAGGCATCTGCTTTGCTGAGCTCTCCTTTCCTTCAGGGCTCTTGGGGATGAAGGGAAAGTTACAGCGAACACTGAAATACCCACTGACTTCCTAACAGCTTTTGTTCATGGTCTCCACCATCCACAAAAGTCCATTTGGAATCAGAATTATTTTATTTTCAGGACACCTTATTCTCAGAGGTAATGAGTCCCATGGAGGCACCCCTCCTAGGGTAAGGGTGCCAGCTTTGGAGTCAAATGACACAGGTTCAAGTTCCAGTGTGGGCTACAACAGAAGCACCGAGGAAGTAGAGTGTGTCTGTCATGTCCATTCCTATGTCCCAGTGCCAGGGCATATAGTAGGAACTCAATAAATACTTGTTCAACAGATGCGTAAACAATGAATGAAAGCATAAATGGTCACTTCATATTAGTTCTTTCTGAAGATAATGCTCCTACTTGCATGGACAGCTACCAAGGTACTTATTGGCCCACAGGAAGAACACAAGGGGCCAAAATTCCTTCAGAAATAGTAACTTCAGACTGATTCCACATCTTTCAAACTCCTCTTGCCAAATCTTTAAGACAGTCCCTGATGCCAGTAGGAAAGGAGGTGGATTTCCAGAGATGTTTCTCTTGAGATTAGAGACTTGTAATTAATTCTATGCCTGAGTGATGCCAGGGCCCTGAGAATCCCACTGCTGTTTGGCTGACTAGCTTCAGTCCCAATTCTGTTCTCTAGGGCACCTCATTCAGTTGGCTGAGACCCAAAGGAGTGTGTGTTCAGTGGCATGGGTGAGGATGGGTGGGTGCGGAACTCGAAAGCATTGACAGAGAGGAGGGGCGTGGCCGTGTGCAGTTGTGCAAACTGGAAGGTTGAGTCGCCCACATTCTTCGCCTCACTTTCCCCCTCAGGTACACCTTTGGTTCCGCTCTGTTCGTGGGCTGGGTCGCCGGAGGCCTCACACTAATTGGGGGTGTGATGATGTGCATTGCCTGCCGGGGTCTGGCGCCTGAGGAATCCAAGTGAGTCTCCCCATCCCAGTGCAATCAAACATTTAATCTGAGTCCATTTTAAAGTATAATTTGCAGCCAGAATGATCAGTCTAGGTGTATGGAAGAACTTATTACCTAAAGGATCCTGAACCCTCTCTTTTATGGGGAAACCTAAAGAACAGAATAGGAACATTTCAGCTGAGTGGATTTAGGAAAGATCCTCTTGAGAGAAAAAATATCCCCCTGGGTTCCCTCTGACTTCAGGATTCTGTAACTCAGTGGTTCTCAGCTGGAAGCAATTCTGCCCACTGGGGGATATTTGGCAACAGCTGAAGAGTCTTGATTGTTGCAGCTTTGGGGTGGGGGTGGGGGCGATACTGGGATCTAGTGCCTTAGGTGGGGAGGAGGGGTGGGTTGGGATGGTGCTAAAGCTTCTGAGATGCAAGGGAGAGGCCCTCAGGACAGAAAGGTATCTGTTCCAAAATGTCAAAGTCCTGCTGCAGAGAAACCCCACTGTACCTCCCCACCCCGACCTTGACCTGGAGCTGGGAGGCCTGGCTTCCCGGCCGGTTCTACTGCTAACTAGTCCTGTGACTTCTAGCAAGTCATGTGCCTTCTCTGGGCCTCTGTTAGCTCATCCATAAAATGAGCAGGTTAGAGGAGATCAGCTCCATGTATGTGCCTTCCAGCTCACAAATTCTGTGATTTTTCTAGCAGAACCATATTCCCCTGGACATTGTTTCTGTTTCAGCTTCATTTTAATCGATTAACAGAGGAAACTCACTAGTCACTAATTACCAGTTCTAATACAAAGCAAGAAATTCTGCTCCAATGCAAAGACAGAAAAACCAGTGTCTCAAAGCCTGGGGTGACCAACCATCGAGTTTGCCCAGGAGTAAGGATTTCCTGGGATGCTGGACTTCCAGTGCTAAAGCTGAGACGTCCTAGGGTAAACAGAGTGGGTTTCCCTCTTACCAAATACATCTGTGGTCATGGAATGTCTCTTTTTTCTCTCTCAGCTACAAAGCTGTGTCTTATCATGCCTCGGGTCACAATGTTGCCTACAAGCCTGGGGGCTTCAAGGCCAGCACTGGCTTTGGGCCCAACAGCAAAAACAAGAAGATATACGATGGGGGTGCCCGCACAGAGGACGAGGTACAGTCTCATCCCTCCAAGTACGACTACGTGTAGCGCTCCAAGACACCTTGGCATGGGCAGGAAAACCCCCCGCTAGAGCACACTTGAAGAAGACGGAAATTGTACCTGGACTCCTGATTGCTTTTGACTCACAGCTGGAAGTTAGGAAAACCTTGATTTCACCCGAGAGGAGGCCAGATGGTCTGGGCCACATGTCTTTATGTCTCTAATGCTCCATCACAAAAACAGCTGAGTTATCAGATATGAATTAGAGGCTGCCGCTCACAGTTTCCAATCCTCTCTTTCTTTTTTTTAATTTAACCTTTCTAATCTGATGATAGAATGTGGTTTGAATTCCTATCAGACAATAGCCCATCGATGATCTATTTCCCAGCTCGTCCCCCAGAACAATTCTACAAGGAAAAAAGGAGAGTCCATCAAAAGACATCATTTCCTGCAATTTGATTTTAACCTCCCCCTCCAACTTGGCTACTAATAAACACTGATTGAAGAAGAGGTGATGGGGAAAGATATTTGTAATGTCTCCAGCTCATTATCTGAGTTTTCTTACACTGTGATCTTGACATGACCTTGACAAAGCGATTTCAGTTTAAGGAAAGGTTTCTGCTTTTGTTGGCAACTGCTAATTCCAGCAAGACGCCCCCAGGGGGCTCCTAGGCTCCCCACTGCAGGTGCTCTTTCTGTCACAGGCCAGGAAATGCCCCTAAAAGAATGAGAAAAAGGTATTTGTGGGTAATCTGAATATATATATGCTATCCTCAATATACTTAGAATAAATAATAGTGAAATGATATACTGTCTCCGAATTAGCTTTGCCCCTGCACATGAATAGAAGAAAATGAAAAAATAATTGTTTTGGTATTATCTATATTGACTTTGTAAAGTCACACTTAAGTTCGAATTCCATGAAATGCTCACTGATCCTAATTGTTTCCCTTGGAGCTCTCCTCACTGTGCCTAGGCATGACAGATACATTGTAACCCTATAAAAACCAAATGAGGAAACTGAGGGAGTGAGTTGAAACCAGCTCTTTCAAAAGACAACCACAACAACAAAGCAATGAGCCTGGGTGTAATGTTAAAGCAAGTGACCCCTACGCACACTTGCATGGCTAGAGGTCACTGTCAGTTGACAGGAGCACTTACTAGGCACTGTGGTCAGCTTTGTCACTCTGAGAGCTCTTCCTTTCACTAACTTCACCTACAGTGGTTGGACCATTGGCTGTTTAAGAACTGAAATCTCTTGGCAGCCACACACCTTCCCTGTGTTTACATCTCTGCTGCAAAAAGCCTAAACTCCTTCCAAGCCACCAGAATTCCATCTCAGCCCCAGAGGCAGAATAGGTCGCCTGGGAAGTAAAATAAGGGCAATCTCTCAAAACTATCCAATCAGGGAGCAGGACTGGCACAGGGGGATCACACTATTGGGTTATTCTTTGGGGGGAAAAGTCCCTATACCAATAGTGCATATGAAAGCAGCCTCTAGGGAAAGGGTCACTGTTCCTGGGGGTCTTCAGGCTCAACAGATTATGTCTGAAGAAAACCAGATCACAGCCCATCCAACAGAGGAATTTTGTTCACCAATAGCCAAAGCAAACTCAGAGACCCTTCTCACTGAGCCCGCAATGGTTCTAGGCTACACTAGATAGAGTATTCATGGAACTTATTGGTCTGAGATGGGATAAAGGATGGACAGATAATTCAAGAGGGGGAAAAAAAAAGCAAGGATAGGGCAAGACAAAACTGAGCAATCCAGGGCATGGAGATTGTGAAGGTTCTAAGGATTTGACTTTAAGTCCATGGGCACAGTGAGCTCTGTTTCTTACCACCAGAAAGTCCCGGGTCCAGTCTGAGGCACTGAGTTGCGGCTCAGTTGGGTTTTCAATTAGCACATTCTCTATCCAACACTTTGTTGTTTGAAAGCCTCCGTGAATTAGATTGTGCTTTGTAATTTTGTTGTTGTTGCTCTGTCCTATTGTATATGCATTAATTATTGACCTGCATGTTTTGTGAACTAAATATTAAAATTACTATTATCTCACATTTGAATAGCTCCTGCTCTTTTGTCCTAAGCTTCAGGACATGGAGGGGGCAGTCTCAGTACCTCAAAGTTGAGGGCATCTTCTGGAATGTTTCTGTTGTAGAATCTCTCTGCTCAGCAGTAGCCTGGCTGCTTGGAGGTAGATGAGGTCTGAGCCTACCCACTTAGTGGTTCAAGTTGAGAAGCCCGAATCAAAAGGGATTTCCAGAGCAGGCAGGCATGTGGCATGGGTTTAGGGATCAGGTTTAGCCTGTCTGACCCTCAGTGCACCAGCCCAAAATGTCCAATGTCATTAGCCTGCTCACAAGCTAGTAAAACAGGACAGCCAATGCCTGTCCTCCTAATGCTGTCAAGGGCTGTCTTCACCAGTTCAATTAGCTGTACTTGCTGAGGCTGAATCAAGCTAGGAAACCTGAGCTATAGAGTCAGAACAGCCTGACCTCAAACACAGGCCACCCTACTTCCCAGCTGTGTTAGCGTGAGCAAAGCAGTTACTCTTTCTGAGTCTCGGTTTCTATAGAATAGGGATAATAAGCATAATGGTATAATCCAAGTGAAGGACCTATTTAAGTGTCTTGCATAACTTTAAGATAAACAGGGCATTGACTTAGGTAACTAGGACATCTGAGGCTCTCATTGGCTTCAGGCATAGCTGGATCAAGGGAATATGACCAAGATTCTACTTTTTTTCTGTCCACACCTCAGTTCTGCTTTCCTGTCTGTTGGATACCAATGATCTCAAGGCATATGCCATCTTTCAGCTAGGGTACCTTGCCAAAAGGAAGTATCTCTTTCCTGATATCTGTAAGAGAAAAAAATTCTGATAAAACTTACTGCATGGGGCACCTGGGTGGCTCAGTGGGTTAAAGCCTCTGCCTTCAGCTCAGGTCATGATCTTAGGGTCCTGGGATCGGTCCTCTGCTCAGCAGGGAGCCTGCTTCCTCCTCTCTCTCTGCCTGCCTCTCTGCCTACTTGAGATCTCTCTTTCTGTCAAATAAATAAATAAAATTAAAAAAAAAAAACCTTGGGGCACCTGGGTGGCTCAGTTGGTTAAGCGACTGCCTTCGGCTCAGGTCATGATCCCAGAGACCCAGGATTGAGTCCCACATCGGGCTCCCTGCTCGGCAGGAAGCCTGCTTCTTCTCTCTCACTCCCCCTGTTTGTGTTCCCTCTCTCACTGTGTTTCTCTCTGTTAAATAAATAAAATCTTTAAAAAAAAAAAAAACAACTTACTGCACTATTTGAGTCATGTAGTCCCCCCCTTACCATCTTCATATACCCAGAGCAGTCATATTTAGCTTAGCCAAGCATGGGTCCCACAGTCAAAATATGGAGATTTATTGTTTGCCACAAAGGACCCAGAGTCCTTAGAAATCAGACAAACTCGTTGCTTGGTCTCACTATTACTCCCTTGGTTGAACCTGATCTCCAGGAAAAGCTTCAGAGCCACAATCTCTGAACCTCTCTGACCAGTTGCCAAGGAGCATAGGGTTTATAGCCCAGAGACGGAGGATCTGAGAGATTATTCTGGTTCACCCAGAAAAAGGATAATTAAAACCAGAAAATGACCAAGACTTTACATTTAATTTTAAACTAATGGAATTACAAACCTGGTTGATAGAAAGCTATCCTCGGTTATATAATTTTGAGCTATTCAAATTAGATTTCCTAAGATTAGAGGCATTTTGAAGACTCCCATGCAAAGACATAAACGAAGGAATCAAATCATAACATATGTGCTCAAAATATGACTCACTGACATTATCTATAAAAATCCCTGGGGAATCCCAAGCTGCTGACTACTGAGCATTCCTCTGTCACCACCTCGAGGTCCAAAATAAAGGAGGTCTAATCAATGTCTCCATGGAATGGCCAATTCTTTTAGCTTTCTCTAGGGTAATAGTCAGCCCTGCCCAGTCTCCACAGGCCATTCCACAGGCTCAACCACTGCAGCAGACACAGTTTTTGCCAAAGCGCCTGGCATCTCAGAGCAGATGCTTTCCCAGTGAGAACACCGGACTCGGATTCAGAAACCGGAACTTCTTGTCCTGACTGCACTACCAACCAGCTATGTGAACGTGAAGGATCACTTACAATAATTCATTAACACATTTGCATTATTTTTTAATAATTCCTTGTAAGCATCAGTACTGCATTTAAGGCTTTACCTACTTCATCTCTAGTCCTCCAACAATCTTGATCTCACCCCACTAACCTCCAATCTATGACCAGTCCAAGGGAGCAGCCTGAAGCTCACAGACACTCATCAGCAACCACACACACACACACACACACACACACACACACTCACACACAAAAATGCACACTCACAGATACATTCACTCAAGCACCCAGTAATATCCCAGGATCCTCAACACGGGCCATAATTTCTTTGATTTTTCTATTCTTAGGCATTTGCAGGTGCCTCTGAACTGCTTTTGAACTAGTTAGTTCCTCAAGCTCAAGCCCAGCTGATTTCATACCTACCAATTCATGGTTCGAAAGGAAAGAGATTATTCTCTTTATAATAGCTCAAATTAATATGAAATGAGCATTAAAAGATATTAAGAGTTGAAGATAAAGAGTTTCCTTTTGGTTTAATATTAAGTGTAAGATACTATATCATGGAGACAAAATGTTACTAAAGTCCTTAATTTAGGTACCAAAAAAAAGTTCTAACACTGAGGTTTTTGGTGTGTATACCACCATAATACTCAATAGTAAAAGCAACTACTACTACCTAATGATGAGATATGAAGAAATTTCTTAGCCACCATACCATAGGATTGCTGAAAGAAATCAAACTTTTTCCTTAGTGAGTCCTGTGTGGAGACAAGAAACTCCCTTCATAGAAAACATCGTATTTTGTTCTATCGACTTAGATTTTTGGAGGAATGTAAAGATAACATTATATCTAATATAAAAGAATGCTAAAAATATTTGTCCTTTAATTGAGCAAACCCTGTTTTTTAATTTCCCTTAAGGAAAGAATCATAAATATTTATGTCCAAAGATATATATCAATTGTTTAGAACAGTAAACCTGAATCCAAAGTATTTTTAAAGTGGTTGCATCTTGTTGGGGATATAATAATGATACTTTTTCTTTATACTTTTCAGTACTTTCCAAGAATCTTTTATACCCATTTTATACCCATACCCAGAATAAACTCACCTTTCCTGAAGAGACATTAGAAATGAAGAAAAACAGCATTGAATGATGGTGAAAGATCACTTTGAGCCTTAAAAAGACAGATAATTATGAATGTTAACATTACCTCATTATCAACTGTTTAGATCTAGGAGATCTCAAATATAGCTCCAGGTGCGTTTTATACACTAAACCAAATCCTCAAAATAACCCAGGGGACAGGTACTATTAGGCCCATTTCATAGAAAATGAAAGAAACCAAGGCTCAGTAAGGTTGTGTCTTGCCCAAGTAAGGTCATCAACTGTCCTGGTTTATTCAAGATGGTCCTGGATTTGGACTCAAAGTCCTGCATTCCAGGAAACCCCTAGCCCCCAGCTAGCCAGGACAGCTGGTCATCTTATGCCAAGGCTACATAGCTAATAGAAAATCATGGATTCCAACCAGGATCTGGCTGGCTCCACATCTCACTCTCTTTCTATGATGCCAGAGTGAATCCCATTAAGGCAAAATACATACATACACAGGAAGGAAGGAGGGAAGGAAGGGAAGAAGTGGGGGAGGAAGAGAAGAGGGGAGGGAGATAGAGAGGAAGGAACAAATCTACTTTAAAGAAAATGATTTTGCCTATGTATCCAGGAAGCATAATACTTAAACAACATACTGTAAATTCAACTTTTAATTCTCAAGTTTAAAAAAAATATCGAACATGAACAAATGTATTGTAAATTGTGGACACGTGGTGGGAATGGAGGAGACCATCATGCTAACTGGTCCTTCCCAAGCTGGTACATTCAACTCAGCAAAGCTCGCAGGGTGCTATGCGACATGTGTGCACTTTTAAGGGCTCCTGGGCTAGAAAGCACTGCGGTGTGACGCTATGTGAAGGGCATGGAAACCTCAGGGTCCCCAAAGTGCACTGTCTGCAGGTGAACTCCTCCAGTGGTGACAGCTGAGGACAAAGTGTTTGAGGTTGGGTTTGGGCCAAGACCATGCCATCTCAGCACTACTCTTGGGTTGAAATCCGAACACTGGGTCTGAGTCAGTCTCCTCCAACCTTCTAGAGACTTCCCATTCCTCTCTTGTCTCAAGTGGAGCTGGATGTGACTGGCCTGAGGTTTTTGGTCTTTCCGTGTTATCAAAGCTGCCGCCCTTAGTCCTTGCTGACTATAAAAAGCTTATTTGTTTTATTCAACAAGTCAACTTGAATTTCCCCCAAAGAATTTTTCAGAAGATGAAATATCAAACATGTTAAGCATGTAGGACTTTGCCACCCATACTTAATGACCAAAGGAGGACAGTTGTCATGGCAATGGCTCTGGTAAGGAGGATGGAGTGAGGCTGAAGGGTAAATAAAATTCCGTAACAGTGCGCAGGCTTCCCTGCCAACCAGTCCCTCGTGATCCTGGGAGTGTTTGCCCAAGTCTTAGGAATTAAGTCATAATTTGGAGAGAGAATAACAAAAATGTCCAACTGCAAACAAACATGTTGAGGGGTGAGAGTGGGAGGTCAGAATATAGGTGAAGATATTTTGAATATCAAGGTTGAGTTCACATGACAAGTTTCTCATGAGGACTGGCAGAGCCCTCCCACCAGTAGCTTTTGTGCAGACAGACCGTCCCATCCAGCTGCAGAAGGGCACAGCTGAGAGAACAGAGAGAACCCAATGAAGGCTTGCAGAGAGTTGGCATCAGAATGACCCTCACAGCCTCTCTGGCAACATACACACAAGATTCAGCCGGGCTCACTCTCTGGGACCCAGTAGTTCCGTTCCCAGGAATCTGCTCAAAAGAAGTCAGCCCGACTTCTGTCCTGCTGCCAGGGACAGGAGGAAGGCTGGGGTGCAGAGAATGTGAAAAGAAACTTGGTATAGCTATCATTCCAGACACATGTCTTTGCCTGTCCAAGGAATACCACAGGAAGTGGTAGAAGAAGGCTGAACAAAAATAAAGCCTTGACTTCAAAAAGGCAGGAGTCAATCCACATGGAAAGAATAAGTTCACCACTTGGGAAATTTGTAAAAGTTCTGTGCACTACCTGGGTTCCCATTCCTGCCATAGCTGTGCTTACAAAAGGGGCACCAGTGTGATGTGGGAGAAAAAGTTTTCAGATACCAAAAACTACCACAAATGTCTGTCTATATGTATTTGTGAAGCTTCTGGCTTTCTGTATGATTTTGCTTTCTTCTTGGACTTTTGAAGGCATAACATAGAGGTTCAAGTCACCAAATAACACATTTTAAAACAAATAGTTAAAGTTAACTTCAGGGACGCCTGGGTGGCTCAGTCAGTCCAGTGTCTGCCTTTGGCTCCGGTCATGATCCCAGGGGCCTGGGATCAAGTCCCACATCAGGTTCCCTGCTCAGCGGAGAGCCTGCTATTCCCTCTCCTTCTGCCCCTCCCCGTTCTCTCTCTCCCTCTCTCTCTCTCTCTGAGAAATAAATAAATAAAATCTTTTAATAAATAGATAAAGTTAAGTTTAAACCAGGGAAGTTGATCAGTATTCATTCTTTTGCTCTCAAGAAGTTCTGATCAGCAACAATGTAGCCTTCTACCTTAAAATGTTATTCTCCTCACAAGCATTTTACTGAAGTGGAATGGGTGACAAATTTAATGGAAAAAAATTTCCCTGTTCTGTATGCGCTTATTACTTAACATTATTCAAATGATTCTTATTCCTCTCTCCCTCTACTTTCTTTATAGATATTGCAGAAGTAAGCAGGAGGTTATTGATATTTGGCTCTGAGCTTTATGTCCAGACTTAAAATTCTTCCCTCGGTCCCTGTTGTTTACCTCATTCTTAGAGCCAACAGTTCCTCAATTCATTGCAGTTTCACTAATTATTTAAATATTTGAGATTATTATTGATGAATGTTTCCCTAATAATTAGTCCAGACCCAAATCAAAAATAGGTTGTATTTGTGATTTTTTTGATTTGTTCTTGAAACCAGAATGTCAATGTCTTTCATCTGAGAACAAGAACACAAGCAACATGCTTCATTGGTGCAAAAGAATACAGTGGATTTTCAGAAAAACACGTATTACACACATTATCTTAAATTCAAACTGTCATGAAAGCCTGAGGTATAGTGTTTATCCATGGTGATGTGTAATATAAATGAATCACCACTATTTGAGAAAGCTCTTTGAAGCAAAAACCACACCTTTTTTTACCTTTTCCCGTCCCCCACCAAAAAAAAGAAAAAGAAAAAAGATATACAAAGAACAAAGGACACAAAAGGCCGAGGTCACGAAGAAGTTCAGTGCAGGGTTTTTAATAATGTAAAACTAGGAAAAGAAAAAAGAATCCTAATAGCAGGAGAGAAGTTAAACCATAACACACAAGCATAATGAAATATAAATGCAGAAGATAAAATTGTGTTTAAGAAATCGTCATCACAGATGGAGAAAATCTCATCCTTTCATGTTATAAGAAAGGGTAAAATTCATCATTATAAATACACTATACTCTGAATCATGGGAGAAACAGGAATCTGAAAGGAAATACATCAAACTATTAACAGTTCTGGTCTTTAAGTGCTGAGACTTGGGTAAGTTTATTTTCTTCTATTACGTTTTTCTTAATTTTCCATAAGGGGCATGTAGTTTTTACATTTGCAATGATAATAAACATTTTTCAAGACCTACACATGTTCTCCTACCTCATAGCATTCCCCAGCCTCTTGGCTCTTGCCTGCTTCTGCTGTTCAGGCTGGAAAAGCTCAAATAGTCATTTTTCCAATCACCTTTGTCCTAGCAGAGACCACATGGCACAGTTCCAGCCATGAGATGTGAAGTGGAAGTCGGAGCCCTATCTTTGCCCCTTTATCTTCTTCCTGCTAGATTGTAGAGGCAGTGAGCACGAGGGGCAGTAGCAGCCATCTGGGAATCAAGCTGGAAAGACCAAGACCATCACATGCAGGTGGTCAGGCCCTGAACTAGTGCCAGTGGCTGAGCTGGTAAGACTGTGATGGAAAGTACTGGAGGGAGCTGTGTGCAGCAAGGCCAAGAGCAGAGCTTCCCAGCCATTACCATCGTGAGGACAGATTTTGTCAATACTGATGCCTGGGTCCTAACCCTAAGAATTTTTATTGAATTGGTCTGGGAAGTCACCTGGGCATTGGGATTTTTAAAAGTTCCCCAGGGGGCTTGGCCAGGGTTGTGAGCCCAGTTCTGGAGGCATATAGAAAAAAGTCAGAGGTAATACCGCACCACCCTTTGATTCAGACTTCCCATTATATGAAACCAATCAATCTCACTGTTACTGGATTTTCTGTTGCTGGAACTTGGATGCATTCCTAACTGATGCAATTATACTGTTTCTTAAGACTAGCCTAAGTGTGTACATATGTGAGTTTAAAACTGATAAAATTCCATAGCACATACTGGTCACACAGATATTTCTGTTTCTCAGTGTGGACTTCTCCCCCTTTGAAATCACACCCAGGCAAAGACAAGATTTATGAAAGTATATAAAAGTACAGTTTTGTTGCCAAGACAAAAACCCCAAACTTAAGACCTCATGCCCTCTCATCCCTTCTGTGCCTCTGCAGTATTGCCCCACAGTGACAGAGACCATGCAGTATCACAAAAACCTCGCATGGCATTTTGCCCCCAGCCCCAGACCCCCTCCTCCTGATGTTACTACCTGGCTATATCTCTAAACCGTAGGACCTTGCTACTCAAGGACCAGTGGGTTGGCTATTACCAGGGAGCTTGTTAGAAATGCAGAATCTCAGGCGCCTGGGTGGCTCAGAGGGTTAAGCCTCTGCCTTCGGCTCAAGTCATGATCTCAGGGTCCTGGAATCGAGTCCCGCATCGGGCTCTCTGCTCAGCGGGGAGCCTGCTTCCTCCTCTCTCTCTGCCTGCCTCTCTGCCTACTTGGATATCTCTCTCTCTCTCTCTCTCTCTCTCTCTCTCTCTCTCTGTCAAATAAATAAATAATGCAGACTCTCAAGGTGCCTAGGTGGTTCAGTCAGTTAAATATCTGCCTTTAGCTCAGCTCAGGTCCTGGGTTCTAGTCCCACGTCCACTCCTTGCTCAGCAGGGAGGTTGCTTTTCCCTCTGCAGAGCCCCCTGCTTCTATGTTCTCGCTCTCTTTCTCTCACTTGCTCTCTCTCTCTATCTTTCCCTCTGTCAAATAAATATATAAAATCTTTACAATTTTTTTAAAAAACTCTAAAACCGAAAAAAGAAATGCAGAATCTCCATGCCATTCAGATCTATTGAATCAGAAACTGCATTTTAACAAAATTCTCAAGTAATTTGTGTGCTCAATTAATTTGTATGCCCCGCCATCAGAATAGCTAGAGTTAACTATGTTTAATGCAGTGGTTGTTTCTCTAACACACTCCACTTTTGGTTCATCTTTTGCTGTTAAAAAAAAAAGTGGGGAAGGGAGGAGGACTGAGCAGAGAGGTAAGGTTGTACTAAGGCTGTGGTGAACAGCCAGGAGGACGTGCCTGCCTATGTAATCAGTGGACTTTCTCTCCCTTCTCCCCAGGCTGGGGCTGGGACCTGGAGCCCTCTCAGCTCTCTCCCCATTGGCATGTCCATCCCAGGTGAATACTCCACCCACTGGCCTAAAGGAATGGGAAAAGGAACAAATTAAATTCCTTCTTTTAACCTTTTTGCTACAACAAATATGTTGATCCCATAGCAAACTCTTTTTTTTTTTTTTGAAAGATTTTATTTATTTGACAGAGAGAAACACAGCCAGAGAGGGAACACAAGCAGGGGGAGTGAGAGAGGGAGAAGCAGGCTTCCCGCCAAGCAGGGAGCCCGATGTGGGACTTGATCCGGGGTCTCCGGGATCATGACCTGAGCCGAAGGCAGTTGCTCAACCAACTGAGCTACCCAGGTGTCCCTCCATAGCAAACTCTTTAGGGAAGTAAAATTTCAGACAACTTTGAAGGGAAAAAATTAATAACCACATTTTGTGTGTCTCCAGAAGAAAATAGGGCCTTAGGGGAAATAAAGGGACAGGGAGCAGGGATGTGGGGGCCAGAAAAGTGGAGTCTATAATTCTACTTTGGGAATTCTCACACAATAGAACACACTACCAGGAGGGAGGTCTGTTTGCAGAAAGATCTGGGAGGAAGATTGCATATGTCTGTGAAACTAAGAGATGCTTGGATCATGGCACACAAGGTTTGGGCTTTAGCAATAAAAGGGAGCACCTCGGTGGTTCAGTCCATTAAGCATCTTCTTTCAGCTCAGGTCATGATCCCAGGGTCCTGGGTTCAAGCCCCATGTCAGGCTCCCTGCTCAGTGGGGAGCCTGCTTCTCCCTCTCCCTCTGCCCTCTTCCCTGCTTGATATCTCTCTCTCTCATTCTCTCTCTCTCTCTCTCTCTCTCTCTCCCCCTGTCACTCAAATAAATAAAATCTTAAAAAAAAAAGACTTGGGATGCCTGGTGGCTCAGCCAATTAAGCATTTGCCTTCAGCTTAGGTCATAATCCTGGGTCCTAAGATCAAGTAAATCCTACATTGGGCTCTCATTTGAGCAGGGATCCTGCTTTTCCCTCTGCCTGTTGCTCCCTCTGCTTGCGCTTGCTCTCTCACTCTCTCGCTCTCTCGAGCGCTCTCTCTCTTTCTCTCTCTCTGACAAATAAATAAATAAAATCATTTTCTAAAAGGGACCAAACAACAAGAGAGAACATAATCTGTCTCCAAAATTAAAAAAGGAGGGGCACTAGTTAGACAGAAGAAAGTCAGTCTGAAGTAGGAGAGACAAGGTGCCCCAATGTGGCCCCAGGACACTGGTTCAGTATATTCGGTATAGAACATTTTCAATTCAAATGCAGGGTGGCATTCCTCAACTGTCCCTTGTCTCAGTCCCTGGGAGCTTACAAAAGCAGCTAAGCACGGACACCGAGATCATCGGGAGTCCTAGTCATTGCCTGCCAGTCAAGACAGCAAGTTGAGCTGCACTGGGGAGCCTCCCCCACCCCACAGCCAGTTCAAACATATAGGAATACTGGATAAAACTGAAAAAATTTTTTAAATCTTCAGTCAAACTAGAGCATGGCAATCACAAGTGTTGGAAGTGAAGAAAGAACTCAAAACCAAAGTGATGAGTGGGCGTTGATGCCACATGGCCCACAGGGGGATCCCAGTAGACATGCATCATGAGGTTTGTATTTTAAGGTCCTTTGGGCAGCATCAGACGCTATGCCTGTAGATATTTGAACTGAGCTCACCACATAAAGTAGAAATGCTGCCCTCACTAGCCCACAACATTGAACAGAACGTGCCTCAGATTGCACACCGAGGATGGAAAAGGAATCACCTGTGAGGAAAAGGAACCCATATTTCATGCTGTGTATAAGACTTCATGGTCTTCAGTCTGTGCTTCTTCCAGTTTTTCCTGGCTTCGGGGTTTTTCCATGGCATAGAACTTATTACCAAAACTCATCCGGGGAAGCTCAGCTTCAGGTATGACCTTGAAAGTTCCTGCCAGACTAACCCTCCTGCAGATAACAAATATAAACTCTGTTAAAAAAAAATACAAAAAACCACCTGAAGCCACCAAAGAGCAAAAAGAAGAAAGGCATATTCTGGAAGATGGGTTACACTTAGAAGAAAGGAAGGGCATAGGATAAGTTTCCAATTTTGGTGGCTTCTGGCCCAAATGATGACTGAGGTCAGGCAGCATGGACTTGGAGCGGCTAAAACTCTGTTAGAAAACCTCATTCTTTATGGCCTAAGGAATCAAAGAACAGGGTTCAGGGAACCGTAGCCACCATAAAATGAGAAGAGAATCTTGGAAGAAACAGATCCAGAGAGGTAATGTTCAAATTTTGTATGTGAACTTCTCCTTAAGTCTCTGATGCAATCGTGAACTACACAAGTACAGGGCTGGCTTACAAACAGCTGGCCTAGGATAATAAAATGAATGGAGATTTGAGATGTCCCCAAAACACAGAGTTTGTAGTAATAGTATAAGCAAGTTAGCTATTTACACAAACAAATAAACAAAGTCAACACACTTTGGAAGAACATAATGGAATACAGACTCTCCTAAAACATACGTTCACAATACCCAGAATAGAATAAAAATTATTTGATATGCACATCACATGACCCATTTTTCATAGAGAAATCAATCAGGGAGACTAACTTCAAAATATCTCCAGTGTTGGAATTAGCAGATAAGGATTTTAAAGCAGCTAATGTAACTCTGCTCAAACATACAAAAGAAAATGTGCTTATAATGAATTTTCATTACAACAGGAAATCTCAGCAGAGTAGAAATTATTTTTTTAAAACAGGAATGCTAGAACTGAAAATACAATGTCTGAAAATAATTATGTGAACTTAAAAACAAAATGGAAGTGACAGAAAAATCATCAATTAACTTGAAGACAGATCAATAGAAATTATCCAAGAGACAGAGATAAAGAAAGGGGTCTTGGGGGGTTTCTTTTATTTATTTAAATTCAACTAGCCAACATACAGTACATCATTAACAAAACCTTAGGAACTTATAGGATAATATCAAAAAGAAACAAGGGACACAAGAGGACAGTGGTGTGATACTATTATGGTGCTGAAAGAAAAGCTATCAACCCAAAAGTCTATATCCAGCTCAAATATCCTTCCAGAATGAAATCAAAATACAGTTTTCTGATAAAAGGAAACCATGAGAATTTATTGCCAGCAGATCGGCACTACAAAAAAAATGCTAAAGAAAGTTCTTCAAACTGAAGGGAAATGATGTCAGATGGAAACTAAGATCTTCAGAAAGAAATAAAGAGTATCAGAAACAGACCTTACTAAATAGGACAGTGTATATCACTAGGTATAATGCCAGGTTCAAAGCTGAGAATTTGAGTGGTCAGTGCACTATGGATGGCCTTCCACTATAACCACCACAGCAGTCCTGGACAGCTGTCAGTGTTCCACACTCCCCCACATAATTGCGAGTATCAGTGGAGCCACATTAAGAAGAAAATATCTGTTTATGTATAACAGTAATGGGTAATTATTGGCAGTCCCTATACCCAGTACTAACCCAGGAAATTCTTTTTGTTTCTTTGTTTTAAGATTTATTTCTCATTTTGAGAGAGAGAGAGAAAGAGAGAGAGAGAGAGTGAGAGAGAGGGAATGTGCATGAGTGGGGGGAGGGGCAGAGGGAGAGGAAGAGAGAATCCTCAAACATACTCTCCACTGAGCACAGAGCCCAACATGGGGCTTGAACCCAGGACCCTGAGATCATGACCTGAATCAAAATCAAGAGTTGGCCGCTGAACTGACTGAGCCACCCAGGTGCAACTAAACCAGGAAATTCTTAACTTTGGAAACCAACTGAACAAACAATTGTAAAAGTGTTATTCTATAGACATTTGATATAGAAGTAGAAGCTTCCAGGATGCAGATTTCCTCACGATCCCCATATGTTAAAGGCATCTCCTAAAAAGTTCTTAGATGATCAAAAAAGCCAG
Source organism: Spilogale gracilis (assembly GCA_004023965.1). Classification (NCBI taxonomy): domain Eukaryota; kingdom Metazoa; phylum Chordata; class Mammalia; order Carnivora; family Mephitidae; genus Spilogale; species Spilogale gracilis. The sequence goes on from PITA01002337.1 coordinate 17,856, forward strand.
TACAAAAGACAAAGAAATAATCAATGGTCATTCTCTGCATGCCTTGTCCCATATTAGGAGGTAAGGTCAGCTTTAAAAAAAAAATCTTTTTTCCTTTTGTATTTCTTACCAAGCTATCAGTTTGTTAGATAATTTTACATTTTAATCTCCCCTTTATTGTGTGTTAACATTTAATATTTTATGTGACACATGTCTTTCTTTGTTTTGTGTTTATGGACAAAGCAGGTGTCAGAGTAAAGTCAATTTCATAGTCTTTGGTTCTCAACCAGAATGTGCTAAAGAATGGGAGTCTTCTCGATTTTGGGAAGAATAACAGAAAAAGAAAAAAAAAAGGAATTTTATGCCTAGTACATTGAATTGACTGAAAATACCTGCTAAAATAAAAAGGGGGTGTGATAGTGGGAGAATCGTGTATATATATATGAAAGCTGTAGGGAGATAGGATTTTAAAAGCAATGAAGCGAATTTCACTCTGCTTTTAATCACAAAGAAACTATTTCACAAAAGGATTACAGAGTGTTGATTAGTCACCACCATTGATGGCAAATAGTTCATCTCTCCATACACTTTAAGCATATTTCCCTCCTGGATGTGGAAGGAAAGGCTTTCTGTAGCGACAGTCCTCAGGCCAGACTCTCTCAAGGGAATGACTGGGCTCCTGCCGAGGACAGCTTTGAGGGGTGTGGTTTGCAGAGGAGGGCAGGACAGATGAGGAATCATGACACTACTGTGAGCCCCATGGCAGGCTGGCCTCCTGTTCCCCTGCTCTAATTCATGTTGCCATGGAGCGGAAACTCTAAAAAGAAGCTGCACATGCGACTCCTCCACTTAAATGCAATCCTTTAACCTCTTTTCTACAGGGAAGCTAGTTCCCCTGTATCTGAACCTGAGGATTGGCACTAAATTTATTATTTTCCAAATTGAGTTTCATGCACATAATATACCTTCAAGATTCACTGTACTCACTTACTGAATAAATACGTATTTAATGTCTATTTTACACCAACATAAACAAAATTTGCTGTCAAAATACAACATTTATGAATCATGTATCCAGATATTTTTTTAATCCTCAAAGAAAGGAAGAAAAAAATTGTCTAAAATAAGTGAAATTGTAGGGCTTCATGGTAGGGACTCTAGATGGATGTGCCCCCATTCCAGGACATACTGAACTTCCCATACAGAAACTTCTTTCAGTAAAGATAAGCTCACTATGATTCATTGAATAAAGCCAATTAGATCTTCAGATTCACACAATTGAATGTTCTTTAACAGTTTGAACTTACGTTTCTCACCTGTGAACATCCCATCTCTGAACTCTTCATAATATATAATTACCTTGGGCGCCTGGGTGGCTCAGAGGGTTAAGCCTCTGCTTTCGGCTCAGGTCATGATCTCAGGGTCCTGGGATTGAGGCTCTGTTCAGCAGGGAGCCCGTTTCCTCCTCTCTCTCTGCCTGCTTCTCTGCCTACTTGTGATCATTCTCTCTGTCAAATAAATAAATAAAATCTTTAAATATACACATATATATGTATATATATAATTACCTTCGTATTGCTTTACAATATTTCAGTTGGGATGTACTTTTACCTAATCAAAACAAATACCGACACCGAAGCCAGGCTTTCATCAAAGACCACGGGTGGGTACAGCTCCCATAGAAATATCCACTGTGCCACATGGATTTGATGAATATGAGGAGAGTGAAAACCAGAGCATGTCCTAGAACATTCCATCTCAAGGGGAGAAAATTGGGAAAAAACAAGTTTCCTTCAAGGATGAGTAGGGATGACTCTGGATGCAGTATGATAGTTTCATTTTGATTGTCCTATAATCTACTGTGCATAGACTTGTATCTTAATTCTAGGGCAAGTGCACTACGAAAAGAAGTGAAAAATATTTACAACTGCTTTACTAAAATCTCCATGACATACTTTGAGAGGTACGAGCAGCTTTGGTACCATGACCTGGCTGCATCAGGAGAAGGGACTGAAGTTTCCCGGGAAGGAGGAATGGTCTCTGACTCTTAGGTACTAAGCTGGCCTTAAGTCTCCTTGTTTGGAGCCAGAGACAATAAATGGCTGGATCTTAAATGCCAACTCAGACGGATCCCAATGAACTGTGGTTAGAAGGACTCGGGCATGAGAGAATGCCGTGATCAATGAGCAACGTCTGCCATGGAACTGGCTGGGGAGTGGCACTCACCCCCCTGAATCCCTCTGAGATGGAACTCAGCCAACCATTCCCTGCATCACAGTGAGGACGTGCTTCTTTCAACATCCTGTGTTATGCATTCAAAAATCTTGTATTTATTTTTTATCTCCTCTTAAGCAAGGGTATACTTATAAAGGTGCGCTGTCCCCAGACAATCCAGTCCTTGTTGAACAATCCACCAAACCCAAGAGCCATTCTCATCGCATTTTTTGTCCCTTATGCTTCAGAGCACTTAACAATCCTCAACTATTGCTATTTCTTGAAAAGCAACAACACTCCACCTAGTGAATTTCACTTCAGAATCTTAGTACTATTGTTATTTTTAGGATTATTCTTGTCTTCCTGCTTCGTGCTAAAGATTTTAACCATGTGTAGATTTGACATGCTTCAAAACTTCTTTTGTTCTTTCAGGGAGCTTTTGGAGAGGGTCCAATTTCATAATGTCCCTGGGAAGCAAGGCCATTCAGAATCCTTTGAATTTACTTCCAGAAATATTTCTTGAGGACCTACTTGGTACCAGGGGCCATGGCAGGTACAGAGATGAATAAAGAAGAAAGAAAAAGTATCATTTGTTGAGCTCCTGCTGTGCTAAGCAATGTGCCAGTACCTTGTTGGGGACACTGAAGTGTTTCAGCTCATTTCATTTCCATAACAACCTCCCAAAGCATCATTATCACAAACACAGCCAAGGAAACAGAGGATCAGGGAGGTTACATGACTTGCAGACTCATTCATTCGGTGATTACTGGAGCTGGGATTTGAATCCTGTCTGTCTGACTCAAAGCCCATGGTGTTTCAAGGCACCATGGCATAAGATCAAATTTGAAGTATGGTTCATAGGAAAGTAGGAGGAGGAGTCCTGGGAAATTTGGAGTCAGAGTCCTTCCTAGCAAACTGAGAAAGTAGGCCAGTTATTAATCACTCTTAGCCTCAGCAGCCCAGTTAACAGAGGCTAATACCTACCTTGCAACATTGTTGCGGGGTGTAAAGATGACATGTATAAAGCACATAGCACATGGCATCTATAAAGAAGAGCCATTGTTATTCACATCCATGTAAATTACCATTTCTCAAAGAGGCAGGAGCCATTTTCCTAGACACTGAGTTCTCAGAGCTTACACTGGGTACAAATTATGAAATCTAGGATCAAAGTTAACAAGATTTTTTTATATGGCTTTGAGAAAGTATATGGTTATCTCAAGAATCTCAGGAGAGTCTGTAAGAAGAGAAAATTCCAAATCAGAGGCAAGTTCAAAGACTTGCTTTCCTACTCCCAAGTCCTCCTTCAGCAGAACCCGCTGGCCAGGAATGACAAGAGAGCTCACCATTGTTGAGCCTGCTCAATGAATTTGCATGAAAAGTGATAAGCAACAGAACCACCAGGTCTGGCCCCTGGAACAGCCGCAACATCTGCAATGAGAGGAAGGCCATTATGTAAACTGCCTGGAATCCCACAGCAAATCTTTACAGAAAGGCACAAAAGCACACCAGACGCGACTTCTGATGGTCTCTGGGGAGAAGCTGACTTTGTTCATTAATGCCACGACAAATGTGTTCTTGAATGAGGGAACTGGCAGGACACCTGTCTCTACATTGAAACCTGATCGAAAGAAAGTCCAACCCCTTCTATTCTCTCAGGAGTCCCCACAGTTTCTGAGCTGCTTAGTCCTTTGTGATTCAGTAATTCCCATGGCAGGAAGACTCCATCCTTGCTTCTTCTAGAGATACTCCATCCATGGTGCGTCACGAACCCTCAAGGACTGGGCTGCCTCCCAAATGGTGAAGGAACGTTGCCTGAGTGGAAGGAATTGAGAGAAACTGAAGACGCATCCCCATGACACCCCAAGCACCCACCACCACCACCACCCAATAAATTTGTCTGCTTATCTCCTGTCACTAAGGCTGCAAATTCAACTTTGGAGGCACTGATATAGGCAGGCAGCACTGCCCAAACTTTTTCAGCAAAGAACTCCTTAAAAATTGAGTAATGGTGGGGTAACTGTACAACACTTTGAATATACCATAAACTACAGAATTGTGCATTGTACAGTGGTGACGTTTATATTATATAAATTAAATCTTCATAATAATAAAAAGCACATTAAAACAAAACAAAAGCAGGGGAAACAGCCTTGGGAAACTTGTCCTCGGGAGGCCTAAGGGGCCTGGACTCAAGCACACATCTCTAAGGAGGGACTCTCTTGTGCCTGTTTCATTCCACTCCCTAGAATACCTCCACTTGCTGTGGCTTTTAAAAGGGGTTAAAAAATAAAATTCGACCAAGGAAGTTTATAAATCTCCTGGGTTTTATTAAGCAATTCACAAATCGGGCATCATCCCATCTAGCAAGCAGAGATGCTCCTAGGAGCTGTACAAAACCACTGGTTTTTATAGGAAGAAAGGTGGGGCAATAAATTATTAGCAAAAGAAAAGAAAGGATTGTTTCAGGCCAGAACTTTTTGGAGGCAGTGGTTTGGGGCTGGAGGGGCAGATCTGCAGGATTTTTATCATATAGATTATCTCACTAGTGCTGATTAGGACATTTCAGGTTGACTTTTAACGGATCATAGACCTTGGGAAGCCTTGGGGGCTCAGTCAGTTAAGTGTCTTAACTCTTGATTTCCTCTCAGGTCATGATCTCAGGGTCATGAGATCCTGCCTTTTGTCAGGCTCTACACTGGGTGAGGAGTCTGCTTAAGATTCTCTCTTTCCCTCCCTCTCCCTCTGACCCTCCGCCACACCCCCACTCTACTTTCTTATGTGCTAAATATATAGATTTATAGATATAGATGTATAGATATAGATATGGATATAGATATAGATATAGATATAGATGTATAGATATAGATATGGATATAGATATAGATATAGATATGTCACATTCCTGGAATAGATCGAAACTGTACTTGATTTGCTGTTGTGGGGGGCAAATGGCTTCAACTTGGGCTTGTTTTTTTATATTTTTAACTGAGGTTAAAGTTATTTCCCAATTCAAATGCACAACTTTTAGACCGTCATTTTCAAATAAAATTGAAACCTCAGGAAGGCATACATACCTTAGTTTCCTGGGGGTTTCAGAACCTTGTGGCTGCCCCACTCACTTGTGGGCTAGAGAAGCATGTGAGGAGAACCAGACTCATCAGGAGAGGAGCCCAGTGTGTGATCCCAGGGATGATCCCTGAGTATGTATCCCAGGGTGTGTACCCAGGATGGGATCCCAGGGCGTGATCCCAGGATGTGGATCCTAACGGGTGGATCCCAGGGTGCGATCCTAGGGTTCGATCCCAGGATGTGATCCCAGGATATGATCCCAAGATGTGGATTCTAGTGTGAGATCCCAGGATATAGATCCCAGGGTGTGATTCCAGGATGTGATCCCAGGGTGTGGATGCCCTGGTGTGATACCGTAGTACTGTCACGGAGGAAGGCCTTCCTCTACCCTAAGCTCCTTCTGGCCAGACTTAGAATCAAATTGACATGAGACAAATTAACAGCAGAAAGTTAAATCTAATAGCACACATAGGGAAAATCTATACAGACATGATATTCTGAAGACAATGAGAAAACATGAAGCTTATATGAGCTAAGGACAGGCCTAAGGGCACAAAGGAGAGAAAACTCAATAGCAAGAAGGTGAAAGAAGGTGTTTGGAAAAAGCAGGATTGTTGTATCATGTAGCTGAGCTCCTTCTGCACAGAGCGCCTCGGGTGATTCTTCTCCTCCAGCTGCAGGCTCTCTTCCCAATCAGGTATGAGGGAGGCAGAGTGCCCCTGGCATCTGCTGGGTTTTTATTACTTTCAACTCAAAATAATCTTTATGCCAAAGTGGCCCATTTTGGGATATCTCCTCCTGTACCCCTTCAGCATGACCCCGAGGTGTGAGTCCCACAGTGTGGTTTCAGTCTGGGATCCTGGGGTGTGGCTTCAGTGTTGTGACCCCAGGGGGTGACCCTAGTGTACGGATCCCAGGCTGTAAATGCCAGGACGTGAACCCTGGCTGTGGGACCCCAGTACATTCAGGTCCCTGAGAATGTCCATTTCCTCCTCTGTTAAATCAGGAATCTAGTACCTACCATGACACGAAACGCACCCAAACAAAAATATGCTTTATGTCCCAGGAATAATTGAAAAAGCAAACCAAGAATTACAGCAGCTCCCAAAACCCTACACATACAGACATTCTTACCAGAGGGTATCTCCAGATTTGAAGGAACTTATCCAACTCAGGAGACCTGAGGTAAGCAAAGAACAAACAAAAAAGAACAAACATTTAAAGAAAAGTTTCCAGGTGAAGCAAGGAAGAAAAGTTCCTCCACCCGGTCATAGAGACCTGTTAAGGCCAAGGCAAGGACAGACTTTGGCAGATGGAAGAAATGTCTTTTCCTCCTTATGGGTTTAGACTATATGGTCAAGAACAAAATGACTTCAGGACAATACTTACTTTAATGGATCAACTAGTAAAAGAAGTGATTATATCAAACAGGAGAATGAACATGGAGGATTCCCATCCACCACCACTCATCAAGCCCCAGCTCACCACAGCCTCACTTCCTGGACATGGTGTGCAGGGGCCTAGGGCTCTCATCTGCCTCTCCTAATAGCGGTGTGGTCATCTAATGAGGTTCTAGAAGGACAGGAGCTGTTACACCACTTGGACACAGGCAGGTAAGCGGCCCAGGCCTCAAGGGGCTCTGCTCTTTTCCATGTCATCCTTGGAATTTTCAGTACCCCCCAGGGCCTGGATGGACTGGGGCAATATTGTCATCTGAAAGGGCTCTTCAAGTCCAGACGAGGGTGCAGAGAACTCAGTCCTGTTTCTCCCCTTTTCAGTGTTCGCTGACTCTCTACCCTGAGTGAGGGGTCAGTCAGATGCCCAGAGGGGCTCTGGGACTTGTGGCATCCAGGCAGGCACACGCTCTTACTAGCTGGTGCCGTGTGTCCCTGTAGGAACATGCAAAGCCAGGCTCCAAAAATGCTACTAACATGCTAATTTGGGGTGACCCATTTTCACAGATTAGGTTCAGGGTGCCGAATGACTGAAAGCCCGTTGCCCGGTCAGTGGGCCCATGTGTCAACTCTCACCCTTCCATGTTCTAGTTCAGCACAGCTGCAGGCTGACAACTTTGGAGAGCAGAGCGTGACATTTATCCTGCATATCCCTCACTGCTGGCATCCAGGACAGTCCTCCAAGTACTCACAGGCTCCAACAGTCCTCTGGAGGTGGTCCCTCCTATGCCCCCTGAGGTGTTTCAAGACTGTTGCTTGGCAACACAAATGGGCTCTTCCAGTTGATGTCCTCTCTTATCGCTAGTTGATGTGGTGACATCCCACTCTCCTGGGTCAGTCTTAGGCCATGGTAGAGAACACAGGGACGGGGCACCTAGGTGGCTCAGTTGGTTAAGCAACTGCCTTCAGCTCAGGTCATGATCCCAGAGACCCAGGATCAAACCCCGCATCAGGCTGCCTGCTCAGCAGGAAGCCTGCTTCTCCCTCTCTCACTCCCCTTGTTTGTGTTCCCTCTCTCACTGTGTTTCCTCTGTCAAATAAATAAATAAAATCTTTAAAAAAGAGAGAGAGAGAGAACACAGGGACATGCCTTACATAATGGACATACCTTGCTCTTCTCCCTCCATCCAGCAGTCCCTCACCTATTCTCACTGCAGGCAACTATCTGTGGAAAGCAAGGATATGGTCGACACTGAAAGGGATCACATTCTAGAAAGGCAATGATCAAGGTCTAACAAACTCAGGGGAAGACGTGGTCAGAAGACAGGTTTGTCTACATTTGTGTTATAAGATTCTAAATGGTAAATTTAACAAGACCAGAAAATTACCACTCGATTTTCCTGTATACACTGGGCAAGATTTATATTTGCACTCATCAACAATGAAGCACTGCAACAACATTTGAGACAGTCACTGGAAGGGGATATTCACAGGTGGCATGATTGTAGGTAATGATGGAACCAGCATTAAATAAAAGGTCTCAGGGAATTGCAGAGACCAGGAGGTCTGTATTGTTTGAATACACTCAGCCACAGCTTTGGGAGTAATAACAGTGTTGCTACCTTTTCCTCATGGTGAGGGATATGAAATTAGCAAAGAATGGTACATTCAATAAGAAAAAACAGGGAGACATGGTGGCAGGACACTACCAAGGGTCTTCATACACACTGACTAGACAAGAAACAAATCCCTAAGTACCTATTCTCCACTGATTTGTCTATGCTCATGAGCCCATGAGTTCTGTAATTCTTTGTTTTGATCAAATTGTTTATACAGACAGTCTCATGAAAAATATTTGCCCAAGGCCATGCACCCCCTGGAGGTTGCCTGGGCAGGGGTGTGTCTTCTGGAGGCAGGGAAATGGGGTTTGTGGGAAAGAGCTGGACAGAAGCCTGCTTGGGGAAGTGCATTCAAAGCTGAGGACAAGAGAACCTGGTGATGAGTGGAGGCTTTTGTCCCCTTCAAATAACTTCATTAGTCCCATAAAAGCTTCCCCAAATAGAATAAAAATAAGTTGTAAAAAAATAAAACTGAGTAAAATTAAAGTTTGAAAACTTTAGGTTGATGTCAGGAAGAAGTATAGCAGAGTAGTTAAGTACAGTAGTTTCTAAGTCCAATTACCCTGGGCTCAAACCCCACATCCACCATTTATAGTCATGTGACCTTGAATCTATCTAAGCCTTGGTACTCTGCTCTGTAAACCGGGAGAATAACAGCACTCACAGTCTGTCTCATTGTCTCAATAGTCTTATTGACATACTATTTGTACAATAAATGTCCCATCAGTGTAAACTACTATGGCTTATTTGTAGAGGGAACAACCCAAACATATACAGAAAAAAAAAAAAAATCCCAAATCTGCTTCTATAAAATCCAGTTATCACATTTATTTTTATATTTAGCATACTTCAATTTTTTTAAAAGACTTTATTTATTTATTTGACAGAGAGATCACAAGTAGGCAGAGAGGCAGGCAGAGAGAGAGGAGGAAGCAGGCTCCCCGCTGGGCAGAGAGCCCAACTTGGGCCTCGATTCCAGGACCCTGAGATCATGACCTGAGCCGAAGGCAGAGGCTTTAACCCACTAAACCACACAGGCACCCAAGCATACTTCCATTTTTTTAGAAGTGTTTTTAAAAGGATATGAGTCTTCCAATTTAAAAATCACACTGTACACCAGTAAGGATAGACAAAAACAAATCAATCCATCCATACTTGTAATTTTTATAGAATTGCAGATTAAAAGAACAACTTGAACATAAATCAAGAAAAAGACTGACTGCAAAACAACAGCATTTGGAAAGATGACAGACTTTTCCAGAACACAGTGGAATCATGTCTTTAATGTAATGACAAAAAGCAATTATCATCCCAGTATTCTATACCTAAGTAGTGTATCTTTTAAGAATGAGAGGGAAATCTTTTTTATTTTCCATTTTCATTTACTCTAAGGGCACACAGTGTAAAAGCATAGAGCATCCCTAAACCCACACAACTTCAAGACAGGTCTTCATGTGCCTTATCCCCCACCCCAGACTGTCACCCCTAAATCCTGTCACTATGGAAACCGGCAGTCCCCTCTGTGACTAAAGAATGTATTGAGAATACTCAAATCCACACTCTGGAATGAAAAAAACATATACTGTGGACTAGTAATCCCAAGTATATTTGCCACCTACACCACAGCTGCTGATGAATAAAAATTCTATGATTATTTATTTAAAGGCACAGTCCAACTATTGGGGCTCCAAGCTCCTCTAACTTCAGCCAGTAGGAAACTCCATCTTTTGCCACAGTAGCCTCCCTAACCTTTTCAGATCTCTCAGAATTCACATGGGAAACGCAAATGTACATGGATCTGCTCACCTGGGGATCCTAAGTAGGGTCATGCTCCTTCCTGGAGTGCCCAGGAAGCCCCACATAAAAACAGAACTTCTGCCTGAGCCTCCCTCAGCTCTCTCCCTCCCGGTGCCCTGGTGCCCTTGCTTGTCTCACAGTGCCTCATCCCCTCCCCTATGGCATCCAGACTAACCATTTGCTGGCTTCCTCCGGGCCACCCTGAAAAGACTGTCTCACCAAAGCAGAACTGTCTCTGACCTCAGCAGCCCCTCTCTGCCCAGACCCAAGTCTCTCCCACAGCCACATGGGTCCCTGGTGATACCGCCCTGAGCCCATAATTCCTAAAGGGCTTTTTCAAAAGTCATTTTGTTTCTGCTATACATTAACCACAAAAGAACTAATTTTAAAGCAAAAAAAAAAGACAATTATGTGAAAAACGGCTCAGAACCATGAAATAGAGGCTGATTATAAATATAGGCTTGAGGCATTATGAAATGAGGCAGCTCTAAATTTTCAAAGAACAAAGAGAAAGCAAGAGGATTTTTTTCATATCAAAAGGACTTTCAGGTTATAATATAATTATTAAATTGACTAATCTTTTGAAAGGTTAAAGTGAATTTCTAAAGCTTAAGGCATTCGTGGGATTCTAGAATACCATAAGTCTAGGAAAAGGCCCCTGTCAACCTCTTCAGTCCCTAGCTGAGAAGACAAAAGTTTACATGACTTTCCCAAGGCCACCAAAACTGTTTGTGGCTCTCAGGATTCGAATCAGGGCTCCTGACTCCCTTCTTCAGGTTCTTTCCGCTCAGTCTGCAAGAGAAGCTACATTCCCAAATGGGCCACGACCCCCCAAAGTGCACAGACCAATGTGTGCGTGGTGGTGGTGGTCACTGTGGAGGTGGTAGCGGTGCAGGAGCCAGTGGTGCTGGTGGTGTATCTGTGTGCTGGAGGGGACAGTTCAAGGGCAACCCAAGGGCATGTCAGCCAAAGCTGAGATTCAGTTGTAACAGGGTATGCCTAAGAAACTGATGGACCGAGGAACAGGATGCAGCAGGTAGGGGCAAATCAATTAGATGTATCTATAAACAAAATGAGAGAAATGATACAGCAACTGAGGAAGCAACAATGTCACAAGGATTTTCCAGTGCAGGATTACCATGCATGTTGGCTATTCCCCGGACAGGGAACCCTAATGGTAAGACTCCTTGAGAGCACAGCTTGGGGAAACCCAGCGATAATCTGCTGACTGCTCTTTCCTTGCAACACTCCAAGGTAGGCCTTGCCAACACCAAGGTAAGTAGGAAAGCAAGGCAAGTCCCTGTCCCTACCCTGTCTTTTGATTTTGATTTTTATAATCACAAGGGAGTTGACTGTTAAATGAGACACTTTGCCAAATCCTGCCCACCTGTCCCAAAGAGGTGGTTGCTGGCCCGAAGAACCCTGGTTATCTCTTACAGAGAAATCCCCATACCATTAAGTCTATGTGTAGCCATGGCTTTGTGGTCCGGAGAGCCACCATGTGGTAGGCACCAGTTTGCTGATATCACTGAAACTTTAAACCAACATCCCACTTCAGGCCAGGGAAACCTCAGCACTTTTCTTTGTATGGCCACTGTGCTGAACCAATGCAAAGAAAAGGCTGTTAAGCCTTAGGGTGCAAGAGACCTTAGGGACCAGCTCTCAGGCCCAAGTTCTCACCAATCTCCTCTGTAAGAACGGCGGTGGTCAGAATCACAGAATCAGTGAGCAGCAAGTGGCTCTCTCTTCCTTGAGACAACCCAGGTGATCCAGGCCGCCGATGGATTCTGTGGACTATGAAATGCAGCTTCAGCTTCTATCTGTCTAATTCTGATCATTATCTCGCCTTGGGTTGGGTCCTTCCCACGATCCTCACCTGTATTGTAAGTCCCCTGTGCCCCTTGGAAATATTTTTCTTTCTGGTTCCTTGCTTAGGTTAGTTCCACTGCCTTATCTTGTCATTGGGTAGAAAATGTATGAAGACACTCCTGGCACAGGAACTGACTTGGAATTGGCCCAGCTCAACATGTCAGATGGCAAGCGTCTGCTCCGTGCACGTTCGAGCGATCCAAGCGTCAGCAATGCACCCTCCTCCCTACAGAACTTGGCGAGAATTGGTTTCTAGCAGCTCCATTTCCTGCCTGTTATTCTAAAGGTGTAATCTGTGGCATTATCTCCAGCAGGAAGACAGGCTTGTAGCCGTTTATAACAGGCATAAAAACAGACATAGAGCAGGCCATGCAGGTATATGATGATTCCTTCCAGTCTTCTCCTCTTAAATCTAGAAAGGACTTGATAGATCTTTGGAACTCCCCTCAGAAACTGGTAGCAGGTGAGGGGGGCAGAGGGGAGAGAAAAAAGTATAGAAACCCACTTGAGGTTCTGTCGACTTTAGGGGTTGCTTTATTTGAATTCCCTATAAACTTAAGAGTTTGAGTATCATATGTAAATCAATTTAGGCTATTTCACATTAAACTTTCCAAAGATGAAAATGGTCTTAATCTTCATTTCAGTTATATACTACTACCAAGTTCCAGCCATGAGCCCAGAGCATCTTCTGCTCCCTAAATTGTGGGTTTATATTTTTAGATGGTTTCAGGTTGTAACCATAAACTTATTACTAACTTCCAATCAATGTCATCCCCACATGTCTAAGTTAAACTTTTCTTTTAAGGTAAACTCTATGGGCACCTGGGTGGCTCAGTTGGTTAAGCAACTGCCTTCGGCTCAGGTCACGATCCCGGAGACCCGGGATTGAGTCCCCATATCGGGCTCCCTGCTCGGCGGGAAGCCTGCTTCTCCCTCTCTCACTCCCCCTGCTTGTGTTCCCTCTCTCGCTGTGTTTCTCTCTGTCAAATAAAATAAAATCTTTAAAAAAAAAAAAAAAGAAAAGAAAAAAAGAGTTACATGCTCTTCTGACTGAGCCAGCCAGGGGTCTCTAAGTTAAACACATTTTTGAAGTTACTTCAGAAGATACAACTAATTATCGGACGCCCAGGGCATCTCAGTCAGCTAAGCGTCCAACTCTTGATTTTAACTGAGGCCTTCATCTCAGGGTTTTGTGAAATGGGACATTCTACCGAGAAGTATTCAAAAGAGACCCCGAATGTGGTTCAAATAGCTTATGTGATATACAACAAAAAGGAAAAGTTAATCACCTCAACAGGAAAAAAAAAGAAGAAAAGACTAAGAATATGATCAGGCAATTTGTACAAGGAGAAATAGAAATAATTGATAATGAAAAAGAGAATCCTAACAGAACACCAAAAAATGTCAATTTTTTTAAAGTAAGCTTTCATTTTTCACTCACCACATCGTCACATCACAACATTTAAAGACGAATGATACCCCCTGGTGGCCAGAGAAGGTGAAAATGAGCTTGATGCAAGCATTAAGCTAAATTGGTTCAGGTTTTCTGGAGAAATTTGACCATCAGTAACAAAAATCCCCAAAAGTACCCGTTTGGAGCCCGGGCTCCAGGGCCAGGTGGCCCAAGGCAGATTGCGGCTGTAGCACCTGCTGGCGCCAGAACTTGAAGCAGGTTTCCGTCGAGGGCTGTTCTAGGTCTCTGTGATGAGCTGTACATGACTGCAAGAGTTGCATGGCCTCCCTGACTGCCGTGAGGCTCCACCAGTGAATATTCCTGAGTACCTTGGGCCAGTGTCTGGCACATAACATGGCTTTCATTATTATGTTGGCCTAGCAACCTCACCTCTAAGAATTTATCTTAAGGAAATCTTAATGAAGGACACAAAGATGTATATATGCATTTGTTTATCACGTCATTATTTAGCAAAAGCCAAAAGGGAGAAACAGCTGGTTGCATCAATTTTTGCAAACTTTACCTTGTAATACTATGGGCCCATTAAATATAATTATGTTGATACATATGTACTGATGTGAGCATAATTATATTGTTTTTGAGAAGGGAAGTCCAGCTAGAAAAGAATAAATATAGTGGAACCCTAGGAAGAAGACATGTTTTTTTTTTAATCAGAGCATGGATAGCTAGATGTTAACAGTGGTTGACTCTGGATTTGGGGGTTACTCAAATTTATTTTTTTGATTATCTATGTCTTCCAATTTTCTACATCTGTTTGTATAATTTTTAAATAATTTAATATGATACATACTGTGATGATTAATCTCAATTTGAGCTAAGGGATGCTCAAATAACTGATAAAACATTCTTTGTGGATATGTCTCTCGGGATGTTTCTGGAAGAGATGAACGTTTGAATCAGTCGACTGAATGAAGAAGATCCATCCTCCCCAATGTGGGCAGGCATCATCCAATCCACTGGGGACCAGTACAGAGCAAAAAGGAAGAGGAAAGTTGAATTAGCTCTCTCTTCTTGAGCTGGGGCATTTATCTTCTCTTGCTCTTGGATACTGGAGCTTCTTCTGGTTTGGAGACCTTGGGACACTGGGAAATTTCTTTGTTCTCCAACCTGTAGAAGGCAGGTCATGGGACTTCTCCGTCTCCATAGCCATATCAGCAAAGTCTACCATAAATCCTCTCTTTATACCTATATCCATATCTATATCCTATTGCTTCTGTTTCTCTCGAGAACTCTGATTAATACACGTATGTTCCAAAGTTCTTATAAATCTTGCCAAACATTCTAAAATGCATTTGAAAGTGGGGAGAGATAAGCAGCATAGAAATATAAAACTAATGTTAGTCTCCAATGTAAATAGAAAAACACATTCAGAAACAGAGAACTTCATAGTGATGAACATTCAGGCATAGAATCATTCTTGTTGGTAATTATCGTGTGTGTGTGTGTGTGTATATATCTATTTCATTTGGGTTCCCCCCGAAAGCAAAGCCTGAGGCAAGGATTTGGGAACAGTTTCATTTATTTCAGAGATGCTCCCAAGAAGCAGGAGTAAAAAAATGAAACAGCATTAAAGGCCACTAAAAGGTGCACTAATAGAGAGTAACTGCTGCAACCTACTGGATCCACTCCCCCCTGGGGACTTTCTGAGAAACTGTGGGATAAACCTCAGAACTGTCCCACCAATGCACAGGCAGGCTGGAGCGATTCCTCAACCCTCCCACCTGGGCTGCAGGCTGCCCTGTAGCATCAGCTCTCCTACACTTCGGGGCTGCACCTGCCAATAGTCTGCACAGCTTCCCACAGCATCACAGATAACCCTGAGGCCAAAAGGCAGGGACCTTAGAGCGCATGTGTGATGTGGGCGGGCTGCCATCCGACTTGCACTTCAGGAGACCGGGATGTGGTGGGGAGACCCAGATGTGGTACCACAGTCTTTCATACCTCCCTTGCCCCAACCTAGCGAACCAGAAATCAGAACTTTAACTGGACAGCCACATGCAGATGAATGAAACTGGACCATTTCCTTACACCACACACAAAAATAGAATCAAAATAGATGAAAGACCTCAACGGGAGACAGGAATCCATCCAAATCCTTAAGAACACAGGCAGCAACCTCCTGACCTCAGCCACAGCAACTTCTTCCTAGAAACATCGCCAAAGGCAAGGGAAGCAGGGGCAAAAATGAACTACTGAGACTTTATCAACATCAAAAACTTTTGCATGGCAAAGGAAACAGTCAACAAAACCAAAAGACAACCGACAGAATGGGAGAAGATATTTGCAAATGACATATCAGATAAAGGGCTAGTATCCAAAACTTATCAAACTCAACGCCCAAATAATCCAGTCACGAAATGGGCAGAAGACATGAATAGATGTTTCTCCTAAGAAGACATTCAAATGGCCAAGAGACACATGAAAAAGTGCTCAACATCCTTCAGTATCAGGGAAATAGAAATCAAAACCACAGTGAGATACCACCTCACACCAGTCAGAATGGCTCAAGTTAACAAGTCAGGAAACAACAGATGTTGGCAAGGATGCAGGGAAAGGGGAACCCTCCTACACTGTTGAGGGTAATGTAAGCTGGTGCAGCCAGTCTGGAAAACAGTATGGAGGTTTCTCAAAAAGTTGAAAATGGAGCTACCCTAGGACCTAGCAATCACACTACTGGGTATTTACCCTATAGATACAAACGTAGTGATCCAAAGGGGCACATGCACCCGAATGTTTATAGCAACAATGTTCACAATAGCCACACTATGGGAAGAACCTAGATGCCCAACAGATGAATGGATAAAGATGTGGGGGGGTGGGGGGTAGAGAATAGTATGCAGCCATCAAAAAGAATGAAATCTGGCCATTTGCAATGACGTGGATGGAACTGGAGGGTATTATGCTGAGAGAAAGAAGTCAATCAGAGAAAGACAATTATCATAGGATCTCTCTCATATGAAGAATCTGAGCAGCAGTGGGGGGGAGGTTGTGGGGGGTAAGGAGGGAAAAGGTGAAATAGGATGGGACTGGGGAGGGAGACAAACCGTAAGAGACTCTTAATCTCAGGAAACAAACAGTGTTGCTAGGGGGTGGAGGAAGAGGGACGGGGTGGCTGGGTGATAGACATTGGGGAGGGTATGTGCTATGCTGAGTGCTGTGAATTGTGTAAGACTGATGATTCACAGACCTATACCCCTGAAACAAATAATACATTATATGTTAATTTAAAAAAAGAAAAAAGTAAAAAGAATCCAGGACTTTGTTGGGAGAATCCTGGGAGGGGGATGAACCCACCACACTTCCCACTCACTGACCCTCCCCCTCCTCACCCACTCACTGCGATCATCACTGCACAGGTCCTCAGATGTTCAAAGGTGTGAGAAACAAAGGGAATTTACCCCGCAAACTGCCAGGGCTGTACCAGCCCCAAGCTCCACATCATGCCCTTCACAAGCTGTGCCCTGGCTTCACTGAACAGCCTGACACCGTGGCCCCGTAACCCCCACCCCCTGCACCCAGATACCCTTTGCCCTCTGCAGTGCCTTTCCTCCCTGGCTGCCCCTGGTTCCTCCCACCAGAACTTCTGGGCCTGGCCAAGTGTCAGGACCCAGGTCGAAAGAAGGCCTGCATTGAGGGCTGGGGAGGGCAAGAGACCCCAGGCGAGGGAGAGATGGAGCAAGACTAGCCATGAGTTGCATTCCCGGCTGAGGCTGGGTGTTGGGGACACGCACTGACCACACTAGTCCTGAAACCTGTGTCCAGAGGGGACCCATCGCAGTGGCAGACAGCTTCTTAACCGGCCCTCTTTTAGTTTGCCTTTACCTTTCCCTGACTCTTCTCCCGCGAAGAGGGCTCTGATGCTTGCCCTCCTGTCTCCCTACTGGGCTGCCTCTCTGCTGAATCCTTTCCTTGCTACATACTTGAAGTCTCAGTCACTGATTTTGCTGCATGACAAACGGGCAGATGGACTTGGGTTCCTCCATGTGTGAGGCTTGGAAGCACAAGGCTGGGTCTGTCTTCAGGCAAGAAATGGCTGTTGGACTCTGAGGAATGGAGTAGGCTGACAGGGTGAGGGCACTAGAGCCGGACCCTTTCTCCCCAGTGCATGGGGGGGGGGGGGTGGAGGATGACACACGACACGCGACACGCCCTGCTCCACAGCTCCTACTGGGCTGGCAGAGAGGTCGGCCCTGCCAGGCAGTCTGGGGGTACCATCTTCTCTCCCCGCGGTGGGAGCTGCACCTGAGGGCTCTCCCTGCCCATGCTGCTCCCACCACCTTCAGCCCAGCCAACCTCTGGCACTCCTAACCCCGCCTTGGCGACTGCCTCCCAACAGACCTCACCTGACATGACATGACCAGGGTGTACTCACTTCACCCCACTGTGCCCCTGCTGAAGCTCCAAAAATAATGAATACATACACATGAGTTGTAACCATTGTGCCATATTTAAATGTTCACATATAATAAATTAAAGCTCTTCACATTAAAAAAAATACAGTGGTGGCATATATAACCTAATTTTGGAGATAATATCAAAAATTAAACTTGTGGTCCTTCAAGCACGAGGCCCCAGGCAGGTGGCTCCCCTCCCCGCCTTGTGAACAAGCACAGACAGACATCAGCTCTGAGACTCTCTCCAAGATCGCCCCTGACCGCATGGAGTGGCCCATGCTATGCTCCCATAGCACCCTAATCCCTGTCACTATATTAGTATCCTGTACTTCGGCCCCAGTCACCTCTGCCAGCACCCCGATTCGGCAGGAAGAGGCTGGGGGGCCTGGCACAGAGCAAACACTCAGTAAATGACTTTGTGTCAATCACTGAATGACTGACTGAGGCATGTGTCCCCAAAAGACAGCATGCAGGGTAAGACTCCTCAACACACTGTTCCCACAGATTTAGAAAACGCCAGCAAATAAAGATCAAGGGTCTTCTTCAGGCTGGAGTCACATGGAGGTGGGAAAGGAGACTTCTCATTATAACCCTTTCTCAAGCCATGGGACCCAAGCTAGGCACCCCTGGTGCTTGGGAGCAGGATCCCTCACAGTCAGGAGGGAAAAAATTATATCCACCTTCTGCTCTGCTCTCTCCAAAGGAGAAGATCTCTTGGTTACTGGTGAAGACAAGAGGCCCAATAGCCTCTTCTGTTCGGGGAGCCCTGAGCTGGCCTCAGTCCGGCTCTGGGGCAGAATCACCAACCAGGGACCCTGGGTCGGTCAGGGCTCCAAGGGCTGGTGCCAAGCTTCTCTGGCGGCTTTGAGCGAGACAGGGGCTTCGGTTTTTCTCTCTGGCCCAGGTCCTGGGGGAGATCTTCCAAGGACGAGATCTCCAAGTCACTCTCATCATCGGAAAGCTGCAGGGAAGGAAGGGGGAGAAGAAGATGCATTCTGACATGGGAGGATGAAAATGCTGGACAAACATGGGACCAAAATGCAGGTTTGGAAGTAGCAGGAGGGAGATGTTCCTTCTTGTGTTTGTTCCCATTTCCCTGTCTTTGAAGACCTAATCCAGAGACTCGGAGTCAGAGTGATCTCAAACGCTCCTGTAGTCCCACTGGCCAAGCCAAGGCAAGCTCTTTGGAAAGGCCTTATGGCAAGTCAAGCTGCTCTTGTAATTTAAACTTTGTCCAGATTTGTTAATTCCCCACATTGACAGAGCTTAAAGTCCAGAGCGTTGACTTTTCTGAATTCTTGAGCTGAATCCCGCCCAGGCTACCATGCACCCCCCGTTCCTCTCGGACAGCTTCTCTGGGGCCTGGGAAACACCCTCACTCGAGGAGTAGCAGACGTGACCCAAAACACAAGGAACCCCCAGCCTGGAAAGCAGCTGGGCTGCAGCCAACGGGAGAGCCCAGAGCAGGCCAAGCGCCCAGGCAACCTCTGGGCCACAGTCCCCACTCCAGAACCTTCAGTGCCCTCCTGACCTTTGATAGGAACATCCTATGCATTTTCTCCCAGAATGTAAGGCCAAGCAGCCGGAACCACCCCGGGCCCAGGGTGGCAGGTTCCGAGCTGAGCCTCAGCCTTCTCTGGAATATGGGAGAAGGAACAAATAACTTTTTTGATCATTTGGACTTAGTACTCATAAACCACAAATGGGCTGCACAAGAAACCAAACACGTTATATAATAAGAGTATGCGCTCGTAAGAACCAAAAAATGATTGTCCACTATTCCTGGTCATCCCCGGAGGTGCCTTTTCAACTGAGAAAGATGAGAGAGAAATGTGAAGCTCTGAATGTTTCTGCCTAAGCAAGTAATGGGCACCTAGGAGTTGTTCCCTGAGCTTGAGCAGAGGCAATGAGCAGGGGGCCCTAATGGCAATGATCAAAGAGTCAGATGGAGCTAGAGCCTCAGAGAGGCAAGGCCACCAAGACATCCTTAGTGATGAGGAATGGCCTCGAACACAGATCTCTAGGTATTCCCGTTCCATGCTGTCGCCTACTCCAGTGAGCTGTGGGACGCCACTCCAACGCCCTGCCCTCAGAGAGAATGCTCCCCTGCACAGCCTGCAGCGGGGCCCGGAGCTGAATGAAGGAAGGGGGAAGGATGCGGGGACAGAAGCTATTGCAAGCAGACAGGTTCTGTCAGAGGTGGGACATGGGAGCGTGAGTGACCAGGAGAAATGATCTGGTGAGCAGCTGCTTGTGTAATGAACCAAACGCGTTTTAACATCAACAAGGATGCAAATAAGAAGTGGCCGTGGGGCAAGCTCCAAGACTCCTACACCCTACCTGAGGCTTCCTTCCTGGCACGGCAGCCCTCTGGGGCCCAGTGTTAGGCATTAAGAACAGACTGACCCCTCCAGTGGGCTTCTTCACCGGAGCCTCCAGCTGTCTCTCGAGGTTTTTGACCAGCGACTGCACCAGTGTTCCTGGAAGGCAAGCAGAGGACAAATTCCAGAGAATGAATGCCTCATCCTTGTAAGTCATGACCAGGCTCTGGTGTGGATAGAGGGAGTGTGGAGAAAGGTCAGAGGAAGAAGGAAGGGCAGCCAAAAAGAAGAGAGGTAAGGAGAGAGAAGGCCCACATGTACTGGTGAAAAGAGGCTTTGACCATCTTAAAAATATGACTTCAGTTAACAACACAGCTGAGGCTTAGGAAGCAATTTTTCCCTCTTAATGGCAGAACCTCTGCCCAGTTGGTATATGAAAAGCAAGACTTACAAGCAAACACAACTTCCCTTGACATCTTCACTGAAAAGAGAAAAAATATCATCTGTAAATTATCACAGAGGGACCGAGGGCCAGACGGGCCTTCTGCAAACTCCAAGCGGGAAGGGGGCTAAGCAAGGACATAGACTCGCAACAGACTCTGGGTGACATACTAAACTACGGGGATGCCCAGGCCTCAGGGACGGCCAGGAAGCAGGGAGCTAGCCACCGCTTTGTAGGGTTCAAATGTCTCAGGGCCTGAACAGATGTCTGAGATTACGATAGCCCTTGGTTCTTTGATTCATTCAAGAATTGTTTGTTAAGGGGCACCCGGTTGGCTCAGTCCATTGACTCTTGATTTCTGCTCAGGTCGTGATCTCAGGATAATGAGATCGAGCCCTAACTCGGGCTCCATGCTCAGTGTGGAGTCTGCTTGACTTTGTCTCTCTCCCTCTGCCTCTCCCCCTCCCCATTCACGTGCATGTGTGCGCTCTCTCAAATAAGTAAATAAATAAAATCTTAAAAAAAAAAAAAAAAGAACTGTTTGTTAAGGGCCATTATGCACCAGGCACATGTTCCTTACCCCTCATTAACTGTCTTGCCCCGATACCTCATTTTACAACAAAGGAACCAAACCCCTCACTACGCACAAGCAGATAGCAAGTGACAGAGCCCAGACTATATCAGAGGGCTCCCGATTCCTGCTTGTAACAGCTTTCCATCCTCTCGCCCCACATGGAGGCTCTCAGTACCTCTCCAATCTCCAACAGTTAAGCAATTCAATGTGACAAAATAAGGGGCAAAATAAACCTCCCTCAGATTCTTCCTTCTGATATCTCTGAGATCCCAGGAAAATATGTGATGGGAGGATGGATCATTCTCTCGAAGTCTCAATGAGTTGCCAAATCAGAAAACCCAAAGAAAATTCCCAGAACTAGAGAGATCTGGGTTGGAGAAGGGCTGTCCCAGGGGTCCCAGATCACGCACCTGAGGAAGCCAGCCCACCTGAACCCTTGTCAGGGGGCTGGGCACTCCTCTCTGAGATCTCAGTGTCAGACGAATCCCAGTCATCCTCTGGCCGGGGCCCCATCCTGGAAGGACCTCGTGGGGGCTGGAGAGATGTCCGCTGCACGGAATTTCCCTCCTCCGAGTCCTCTTCAGAACTGAACGGGGGTGTACTGTCATGACGGAGAGGAAGAAATGAGGTCTATATGGACCAGAAACACTTTAAAAGCCAAACCTCACCCCTTGCAAGCATGTTTGGTTTCCTCTGAGGCAGCCCTGCTCCTTCCTTGGGCCCAGGTGACAGCCAGGAGTCACCCTGGAGCACAGCACCCACACCAGCAACTCTGTTAGAAGATGGGGACCGAACCCTTCCGGTGCAGCAACTAAGGCTTAAAGAAGAAATGCGGAAGGAAAGGGTAGCTGGCTGGGAGCAAAGGACCCTGGTCCCTTCATGAGGGCTTCGGAGGGCCTCTGCCTGAGGCCCCTCCTATTCATTTCTGTCTCCGCCCCTCACCTGGCTGCAGAGCCTGTCTGCCTGAGGCAGGGAGCCCCAGCCACAGGGCCAGTAGGAGTGCAGAGTCCGGGGCTCACCTCAGCCCAGGCCCTGGGGAAGAAGAGGTGCCAGAGGGTCCATGTGCTCTGGGACGTGGAGCAGGGCTGGGCCCGTGAGCCGAGCTGGGGCCGTGGCTGTCGAGGCTCTGAACCATCATGGGTGGTTCTGCCGGCTTGGATGGCAACGCCACATGTAGGGTCCTGGACTTTGGCTGGGCCTCTTTGACGACCAGTGGGTTCTGCTGGCTTTTGACTAGAAACACAGATAGGAATAAGTTCCAGCGCATGACCATCTGGGCCCTTGAGCCTGAAGAAGACACAGAGAGAGGTTCCAGTCCACTAGAAATAAACAAGTCACTCTGTCACTCCCTACCATAATAGCCACAGCCAATATAGTCCTTGTGCCCACTCCCAGATGTCCTGCTGCTGGCCAAACTCGAGGCTGGGACTGGTGCATAGCTCTACCAGAGACCAGCAGAGCAGCTGGGGTTCCAGAGTCATGTCATAATTCTAGGAGTCTCAGGGGAGCTGGCAGGTCTGAAGAGGGGCCCAGCTTGTTTGCCGCTTCACCATGGGGACCCACCACGGAAGGGTTTGGTCCCCATCTTCTACTCCAGGTGTAGTCCTAGGGGCTGATCTCCCCAAGAGCGCCTATCCTCTCTACCCATGCAGGCTGCAGCTGCGGGAGTTCGGACAACCTTGCAGGAGGGCTCTTCTGCCACCAGAGGTCGCCACAGGACCACATGGACCATCCACATCCACCACTATCCTCCCAAACTCGCAGGTGGCAGAAGAACTAAAGACAGGCCTGCAGACCCAGCCGCTTCCCTTTTCCGAATTGCATGAAGTCCCATTGAGGCTGGAACCCGGGGGTGGGCGGGGGGGGGGGGGGGGGGGGGGGGGGGGGGGGGGGGGGGGGGGGGGGGGAAGGGCGGCGAGGCTCCCGGATCAGTACTTTCTTTATGGAAAGAAAAGTGCATCGCTGGGGGTCAGAGTAAGTACGGTTGCGCAAAACTCTCACACGGTGTGGACTGTCACCTTTAAATGTGTGTCTTACCATAGTTCAAGATAGAAAATGTCTGAAATACACTGCTCTCCAAGGACATTAACATGGAAGTGGATCTTCTAGGAAGGGCAGACTGAACGGAAGGGAAGGCAGACAAACTGACTGAGGGAAAGTGATAACAGCTAGATGCACACAGAGAGAAAGCTAAGCCCTCTACCTACAGCACCCATCGAGCCCCGAACCCTTAGGACCCATTGAGCCCCGAGCCCTTAGGTCGGTGTTGTTCCCCTTGCTTTACAGAGGCTGCGGGAGGTCCAGGGTCTCAATCAAGACCCACAGCTCCATGGAAGGAAGTGGTAAGAGCAAACTCAGGTAATCGACCACCCCAAATCTAGGGTTCTTGCCACTCACGGCCTTGCTTCATCCCACAGCTTTGCCCCAAAACAAAAAGAAGCACAATCAAGGCAGAGATCAGAGGTGAGCATTCATACAGCACTTGTAGGACCTAGAAAATGAACGTGTGGGTGTAGAGCTGGAGAGGTCTACAAAATACTGTAAAAACACAGTGCTCATATCACACCTCCAGGACATGCCCTGGAGAAGGCAGGGCCCCTGGACCAAGGAAGGGAACTAGGCATGGAGGTGGTTCTTACTCCTGGTTTTCCGACCACAGGAGCAAGAGCTGGACAGGAGGCAGCTGGAGGAGAAAGGCACCTTTCCTCTTTTGGAAGACTGTCCTCAGAAGATGCTTTCATTCCTCTTCCCTGCCTCCCTGCCCCCTCACTCCTCTGAGCCCCCCCCCCCCACACACACACACACACACCTGTCCTTGGCCCCATCACACCTCCTAGTCCAGGCTGCTTTCCCAGCTGAGGTGACAAGCCTTAGCACAGAGCAGCCTCAGTAGCTTTTAAAATTATTGGTCCCTGTACCACCGAAAATCATCTCTCATATCCCCCAGAGAATGTGTCCACACTCTGGAAAATTCCTTAGCATGAAGAGTTCAGGTTGGGCCGACCTGGACAGGAGGAGATAGGAGAATCGGTGTCCCTCTGGCCACATATGAGGGAAAGGAGCTGCAACGTCGTCCTGCACAAACAGCCCCAGACCCCCTGAAGCTCTCCCCAGAGCCTCCAGTTTCAGCAGCCTGGTGGGTCTGGGAATCATCCAGAAATGGGGGGGTTTCCAAACCTAGGAATATAGGCTCCCTTGCTTTCTCAATTCCTTGAGGACAGAGACTAGATGGTCCTCACCTATGCACTTGAATCCTCCCCAAGATCCACTGGGCCTGTCCTTGTCACAAGCCTCAAGGGCTATGACCTGGCCCAGGAAACCACGGTCACACTCTGAGGATGTGTCAGCAGGCCGAGGTTGCCCAGCCTCTCATGTCCTCCCATAGTTCCCCAGCAGAGGTTTCATTAGATTCATATTTGCCTCCACCTGCAGCCTCAACGCTCTCAGGCCGTGGGCCTTCTCCCAGCACTGACACGGCCCTCCTCAGAGCCAGCAGCAGAGTGGGCTACTCTCTGCTGGAGCAAAGTTCTCTACCTTGTGCTCAAGTAAGCAAAGCAGTGCAGGGCTAAGCTGCTGCTAACCAAAGGCCCTAACTCTGGCTCTCTGCCATCTGCCCTGGGTGACTCTGGGGTCCACTCCTGGATTCTGGTTCTCCCAACAGAGGACTTTTGGACTCAATCATCTGTGAAGACATTCCCATATTGCCCTTGAAAGTAATGGCCAGGAGGCACACCCTCCTCGTGGGCAAAACAGCCAGGATCCTCCCGGTCACAGCCCCCAAGGAAGTCCTCTCACTGGCTCACCTGGAGCCGTGGTGTCCGGCTGGGACGCCGGGGCCCAGTTCCTCTGTCTCTCCTTCACTCTGCTGGTAGCTTCCTTGACAAGCTTTTCTCTCAGACTCAGAAATTTGGAAAATCTCTGTGCCTTTTGCTCCCGCTGGGCTCTCAGGAGGGACTCGAGGTGTCTGAGAGTTTGAATGCGGATTCCTTTTGCATCCTAAAAAAGACAGAAGTTCCTCTTTGAAGACAGAAGCCCCCCTCCTCCTTCCCTGATGCCTCTTGTACCTGCTGCTGGCCTGGGAATCTCTGTGATCAGTGCTGGGTGCTCTCTGGGAGAGGATGGGGTAAGCACCAGAGTGGGAAGGGCGATGGCTGCACAGCCTGCGCAAAGTCCACACTTTAAGGTTTAAGGTCTGGGAGCCCTGTCAAAACATGCATGGTAGGCACCTGGTGGCTCAGTCAGATAAGCAACTCTCCTTGGCTGGGATCATGTTCCAGGTATCCTGGATCAAGTCCCATGTCGGGCTCCCTGCTCAGTGGGGCACCTGCTTCTCCCTTTGCTATTCCTCCTGCTTGTGTTCTCTCTCATTCATTCTCTTTCAAATAAATAAATAAAATATTTGAAAAATAATAAAATAAAAATAAAAACTTTTTTAAAAGGTAAAAAAAAAAAATGCATGGCAAGATGATGCAAAAGGACTGCACACAGCTCCATCGCTTTCCCAGCTTACAGGGCTGGGAGGGGACTGCCTTTCCACCACCCGACTGCATGTGAGCACGGAGACAACAGTTTGCTCCTTGTTATACATCACATACTACCATTATGCTACACATGTTGCCCTCCGTGGCTAACGACGTTTGAAAAATCAACTGCAAAAAACAACAGCCAGAGAACCTTCAGAGACCTACTAGAAGTTGCTTGGGTTTTGGCATCCACCCAGAGCCCGTGAGGATTCATTCAAGGTTAGAAAGAAATGTTTTCATCAAGTCTGGTCATAGGCCCAAAGTTAGATGGAACGGTGGTTGAAAACGGTCAAAGATTAGCATTTCAATTTAATAATATATTTCATGGGTGCTTTCATGGTAAGATGTGTGCTGTGGTTGAACGCGGGCATAGGGAACAATGGCATTCAACTACTAATTTGTACTAGACGTGCCTTTCAGGGCCTGCCTCACCCACAGCCACTTGCTGAGTGACTGGCACGTGTGCCGCTGATGGACATTCACCCAGGGCAGACTTCCAGAGGGCAGACTGAGCCAATTAAATTCTCTGTCAGAAATGGAAACAGAAGGGGTACCCGGGTGGCTTGGTCAGTTAAGGGTCTGCCTTCGGCAGGACTTGGCGGGCTCGGATCATGATCTCAGGATCCTGGGATCAAGCCTCACATCGGGTTCCCTGCTCAGCAGGGAGCCTGCCTCTCCCCTTCCCACCCCACCCCCTGCCTTTGCCTGCCCTTCTGCTGCTTGTGCTCTCTCACTCTTGCTCTCTCTCAAATGAATAACAATTAAAAAAGAAATGGCCACAGAAGAAAGAGGCCAATGAGTGGAGAGCACAGAGAGGTCAGGACGCCGGGTGACACTCCCAGAAACCACTGGAAACGGAGTAGACCACACTGCTGCCATGAGGTGAGGAGAAGCTGTGTGGGCTTATATTCCCAGATATGAAAGGCTCCCCAGCTGGAACAAGTAAGGTGAAGAAGCCTCCACAGCTAAGAACAATCACGCACTTGTCAGGTCAAGGGCGCCGTGCACCCAAACAGTAGGCAGCAGCCCTTGCAACAGCAGCCCGATGCTTACTCTCTTTATCCCCATGCTTTCCAGCTTCTCTTCTAAGGTGTCCTCCAGGATTGGCCTGAACTGCTTCAGCAGGGTGGGATTTCGCCTCAGAGTGGCCAGGACCATCTGCTGTCC
The DNA here is from genome assembly GCA_004023965.1 of Spilogale gracilis. Classification (NCBI taxonomy): domain Eukaryota; kingdom Metazoa; phylum Chordata; class Mammalia; order Carnivora; family Mephitidae; genus Spilogale; species Spilogale gracilis. The sequence goes on from PITA01002337.1 coordinate 44,695, forward strand.
ATCTCGGGAGTCCTCCAGATCTGCAACACATGACAATCCGCCAAGGTCAGCCTGGGTGCCCAAAACCTCCATTCTCAAAGCCCTGCCTGGCCCTCACCAGCCCATGACCCCAGTCTCTGGCCAGTGAGCCCAGAGCCATGGACCGCACCTGAGGGTCCATCCCGGACACTGGGATGCTTTCGGCTCCCACTGCTTCAGATCACCCACCTGCCTGCAGGATTCTCCTCCCCTGCCCATCCGGGCTGCCAAGATCTGGGCTCAGTGCTGCTCGGGTGAACTCGGCGGGCTTTTGATTGCTCTTGAGTCCTGGCAGCAGCTTGTTCCCGAGCTCCGTTCCTCCCCACCGCCCAGTTTTATTGAGACATGATTGACATAAAGCAGCATATAAGTTTAAGGGGTACAGAGTAATGACTTCACTTTATTGTGAGATTATTATCACAGTAAGTTTAGTTAAAATCCACCGTCTCATATAGATACAAAAGAAAAAATGAAACAATTTTCCCCTTGGGATGAAAACTCTTAGGATCTACCCTCTTGACAGCTTTCCTGTATACCTTCCGGCAGGGTTAGCTCCAGCCCTCGTGTCCATGATCCCCCTGGCACTCATTTCTCTCACAGGAAGCTTGTACCTTTTGAGCACCTTCCTCCAATCCCCTCTCCCTACCCCTACCTCTGAGAACCACAAATTATGATATTTTTTCCTACGAGTTTGGCTTTTGGTTTTGCTTAGGTTCTACATATAAGGGAGATGATACTGTATTTGTCTTTGTCTGACTTATTTCATTTCACATCATGTCCCCTAGGTCCATCCGTGTTGTCACAAATGCAGGCTTTCCCTCTTTTTATGGCTGAGTAATATTCCCTTATATATATCTACCTCAACTTCATTATCCACTCATCTATCAGTGAACACTTAGGCCATTCCATGTGTTGGTTCTTGAGGCCCTGCCCCCTACTGGCCCCTGTGTAATCCTGGCCCCATCCCATGTCCTCACCTACTGCCATACCACGTTCTGCTCCCACCCACGGGATCAAATGCAGGACAGCATAGATGCCATAAACTCCCCTCAAGTTTACTGTCTATAGAGATCAGGAATTCGCCCTCCAAAGTAGCATACAAAAGAACCACACGAGTTAAAAATGTACATTCCCTGGCCCTGCCCTCCAGAGAGTCTGATTCCATAGGTCTAGGGAAGGGCCCTGGAATCTGCATTTTAACTTGCCTTAACAATTATGGTGCAGGTGAGCTGCAGACCACAGTGCAAGAAATATGGACCCAGAGGATAACAAAATAAGCAATTAAAATAAAACGTGGTCATTACTGCAAAGGGATCTTTCAAGGCAAATCAAGGAAGTCTTCCCAGAAGGGCTTTTCAGGTACGGTGAAGGGCAGGGGGCAGGAGGGAGGATGGGCACACTGGCCTTAGAGCCGGACCAGCCCTTTGATTTACTCAATAGATATTTTCTGACAAGTACTATGAAGAACAAATGGGTCAGTATAGAGATTCTGGGGGCACAGAAGAAGACCCTCAAGGAGCTCACTTTCAAGAATGGTCATGTCAACTGCGGCAGCATGTTTGAATCTCTTGGGCCCCAACCCAAACTAATTACATCAGAATCTCTGAAGGTGGGCCCCAGGCCTCAATACTTATTTTTAAAACTCCCCAGATCTTCTAACAAACACCCGAGGCTGAGAACCAACTGTTCAGGACAATGGTTCTCGAAGTGTGAGCCGCAGCATCAGCATCACCAGATAACTTATTAGAAATGCAGATTTCAGATCCCACTCCAACCCTACCGAGTCAAACACTATGGGTGTGGAACCCAGCAATCTGTGTTTTAACAAGCTGCCCCCCACTAGGTCGATTCTCCTCCATCGAGTCCACACTGGGGCGTGAGCCCCAACCTTGGCCGCACATTGGAATCCCCAGGAGCTTTAAATACTCTTGATGCCTGGAACCCACCCCATATGTTCTGTTTTAGGCCATGGGGGCTGGTATTGTCACCAGAGAGTTACAAGCGACCTGGGTGATCCTCTCCAACTTGAACAAGATTCACGATGCCTGGAGAGTGCAAACATGGGCCGCTGGACCCGGCCCCAGAATTTCTGATTCTGTTTATGTGGGATAGAGCTGAGAATCTGAAAACTTACCTTTCTAACAAGTTCCCAAGTGAGACTGCTCCTGCTGGTCTGAGCCTAGAAGAGGCAGGCCAGCACACTAAGAGGCCGAACACAGTGGGACCAGTGTGGGAGACCCCATTGTGTGTGACAAGATGGGATGCGTAGGGGTCAGCCAGAGCACCCACCTCGGCCTCCTTCTCTCAAGGACTCAGCAGTCCCTGTTGGAGGATTTGGTTCATCCCCTCTATGGACCTCAACAGGTCCAGTAATGAGCTGTGTTACTCAGCAGATACGTTCCCCCAACAAAGTTTGTGCATCTCTAATTTGTACTACTAACCTCCAAGATTAACTGCACAGGATGGGGGTGGGGAGTAGTAGAGGACTAGTTAAAGAAATTTTGGTTGATACTTCCAATAGAATACTGTAAAGCCCTGAAAAAATAATGAAGCAACTCTATATAAAGGGATAGGAAATGACTTCCCAAGTAAGTTAAGAAAATAACCAAGTACACAGTGGTATGTATAGTATGATCCCATTTGGGAAAAAGGAAAAAACCGCATACAAGTATGTGCTTCTATCTGCACTGAACAACTCTGGAAAGATATGTGAGAAACCGCAGCAGTGCGATCTCTAGCTGGAAACTGGATAGCCCAGCAGGAGGGAGATCTAGTTCTCACTGTACACACACCCTTTTGCTTGCTTGCTTACTTGCTTGCTTGCCTTTTCTTCCAAGAGTACAGATTACTGTCTCAGAAGTAAAGAAAAAAATATTACATTAAAATAAAATAAAATACAATACCCCACGGTGAACTCTTTGGTGACAAAGATAAAACCTTTTCCTGGGTGCATCTGTTGGGTCACTTGGGAATTGTCATATGAGTGCAGATGGGAGGCCCTGGTCAGAGGGTCATCTGCAAGCATTCCCTCATCTCTCCTGGGAGCTCTTCTCCCCAGTTCCCCCAGGAGCTCCCGGCAGTCAGGGAACATTGCTATTTTTTTCATTTCTCCTTTGCATCCCCTGAATCATCTGGTTAAGCTCTCTCTGCATATCAGACTCACCACTGAATGGACTGCATGAAAACAGTAGGTGCCCAGGGCTGTGGAGAGGGAGCCGAGGCAGAACCCTGCATGGCAGTCTGGGCCCGTGCTCTCTGCGGACTGGCCGCTTCAAGCCAGCACAGGGAGTCTTCACCTACCGCAGCACTAGGGGAGAGGTGGTGGGGCAGGCACAAGGACCAGGCACTCCGAATCCTGCCTCTGTCCCCCTGCGGGCTCTGTGACTCGGGCCAAGTAATTGACCCTCTCTGGTCTTCCCCATCAGTGACCCATCAGATGGCACATTAATGTCTGTGTGTGACCTGCCTGGCACACACAAGGTGCCTGAGAAATACTCGTTTCATGTCCCTACTTCCCTTCCCCCAACTTCCGGTAGCCAGACACAGTGAGGGAGAAACAAGCTAAATAATAAGGAGGACAAATCTGTGTCCTGCATTAGACACAAGAGAAACAGAGTCAGGCCTCACCTTCCTCAGAAGAGTCCTCTTCTGTGTCCACAGTCTTCGGGCCCTGGCAGATCCCTGAGGAGAGCCCAACAGTTAGTGGCCCGATGCCCCGGATCCCACCCCTGCTTTGGAGGAAAGCGCGGGACACCACGTGAGTGCCCTCCAGAAAGAGCAAGCCTTCCAGTCGTTTCTTCACCAGGAGAGGCAGGATGGGTGGAGCTGCGGTCACAAGCACAGACAGCAGGAGCCAGAAAGACCTGAGTTTATAGTCCAGCTTGCCCATCACTGGCCAGGCACAACATGGGGGGTCCCGGAACCTCACCAAGCCCTGGTCTCCTCATCTAAAAAACAAGGCTGATAATGCCGGCCTCATTCAACAGTGGGGACCATGTAATGAGACAACGACTCTAAAGTGCTTGGCAAAGCTCATGGTACACGTTCCAGCCTCAGCCCACAGGAAGTTCAAGGCCACAGGGATGATGCCTCTCTGACCTGCTGGCCAAGCTGGGGAGGAAACATCCGACCTAGAGGCAGGGGATGGGGAGAGACATGTGGGTTTACAAGAAAAGGCAGAAGGGTGTCTAAAGAGATAGGACAGAAGAAGTGGGATGGAGCCCAAAGGGCCAGGTTTCATAAGGGGCTGGCCACGGTCCTCCACGCAGGGGCAGTCCCCTGTGAGTCACGCGCTCCCTTAGACGCCGACACGTGCATCCATGACACACTCACACACACACGCGCCACACAGCAGCACGCCAGGGTACCCAGAGGAAGACAGCACATTCTCTAAAGAGGCAGCATTCAGATAGATTTGGGGCCCCCTTGCTACACATTGGGAATGAGGTAAAAGCTGACAGCTCGAACCCTAGGTATGAGGAACCAGAGAGAACCTCCTCAGAACCTTGCTCCGTCAGTCACTGCCTGCAGGGTCCTCACCCTTCCCGGGGTCTCCACCGCCCCACAGAGAAGAGCAGGCCAGGCAAGAATCCATATGTCTGTCCCAGAAGCAGATCCCTTCTTGCCCTCCCTCACCCAGCCAGCGAGCCTGACACCCCACGACCCAGGAGCTGCTCCCATCATCCCCCGCCCCCATTCTACAAACTGACTGGTGCGGAACAAGACAAGACTATTAGAAAATATCCCGTGAGAACTTACCCTCCTCCTTCCTGAGAGACATGGTCTGGATCTACAAAGATGTGGAAAGAGCAGGTTACATGCGGCCGGGAACTCTGCTCTGTGCAGTGGGCCTGCCCAGCACTATGACGAAGGGACAGCCACTGCTTCTGGGACCCCCACTGGGAACTAGAAGGAGCTCAGGGAATGCTGCCCAACACCCCAGCCATCTGCCAACATCTCCTGCCATCCATATGTGGGGGGGGAGGGGTGGCACTGAGGTTGGACAGCAGCATCCAGGATGGTGTCATGCTCCATTTTCCCACAGCGGGAAGAATGCCCCATCTTCAGAAAGGGACTGATTTGAAGGGCAGGAGCCCCACACAAGTAGAGTGGGACAGGTGCACAACAATGCTACTGGTACACTCGGCAGACAACCAGGGTGAGGCAGGCTCCCTCCCACCATGTGGGCGTCCAAGCTGAGGGCCCCCTGGGCGGAAGGAGGCATGAGCCGGACAATCACTAAACTGCTCAGCCCTCCCTTTCCCAGAAGGTGCCTCTTCACCCTCCTTCCACCCACTTGCACATGGGACAGCCACCTGTGACAATGTGACCCCATGCCACGCCACAGCTGACTGTCTAGGCTGGGGCAGAGAGCTCTGAACCAGAAACATGTGAAGCCAAGAGCCAGGGACAGCCAGCTGATTTGGGGTTTCTTTGTTTGCTTGCTTATTTTTCCACATGGGACAGCTACGATGGGAAAGCTGAGCTTCAGAATAAAAGAAAAAAATTGAAGCAGATCTAGAAAAAAGGACAGACACAGCAAAGGAAAACTCCTGACCACATTCCTGTCTCTGGTTCTAGTTAATCCCAGACTCAGCTGCTCTCCTGCCTTGAACTCTCTTGAGACATCCTGTCTACCCTTACGAGGAATGCCTTCCTCTGCTTAAGCTTCAGTTGTTTTTTATCTACTGATGAATGAATGACCCACCCAATGTGGATTTCCAACTGCTTCCTCTTTTGCCTACCTCTATTCTAGAGACTCTAAAACTAATTATTTGCCTTCTAACCTTCCTTGCAGCTATGACCGCCCATGCCACACAGCTCTGACTGATAAAATAAAAGCAAAAGTCTTAGGAAGGGGCCTTTTCATCAACTTCTTCTATTGAATATGGTTGTGAGGGTTGGGGCTATGGCAGCCATCTTGCAATTATGAGAGTCAGGCATGAGAACAGAAGTCAAACCACTGAAGATTGTAAAAAAGAAAAACTGAGTTTGGATTTCCAATGGCATAATTTTGCTGCTAAACGAAGGCCATTAACTGTCACCTCTTTTGATGTTACAATACAAATAAACCCCTATTAACCTATTCTAAATCCACGTTGAGTCAACGGGTTCCTTAGTGAAATATTTGCAAACAAGAGTTCTGGGTGACAGAAGGAAGAAATCTCCAGCCTGGACCTGAGGTGGCCAGAGCAATGAAGAGTGGCGAGAGGCACAGTACAAAGAAAAGCCCCAGGAGAGAGGGTCAGATACATCATCCAAGTGAAGTATAGCTGGGAGGACAGAAAAGCACAAATAGCCTGGGTACAGAAAAAAGACTGAACTTGATAGTGACAGGAGACAGTCTGCTCAGAGAACCTGTATGGAGGGTGGTTTCAGAAACACAGCAAGGCCCTGAGGCCACAGAGGGCCCCTCCGGTGGGATAGACACCTCTCTGCTGACCTGCAGCTCAGAAGAGGGGAGCTGAGCCTGGACTAGGCAGAGTTAGCAGCAGTCAATGATGTGGTCAGTTCTAGGAGGGAGGTGCTATGTGAGTGGATGACTTCTTACGATACTAGTTTTTCTGACAACCTCATCAGAGGCAGTTAATTTAGGAAAAGGGTATTGGACAGGAAGTGATATCTGAGAACGCAGTGAGGAGAGCACAAGTTTTGCATTGCACTGCCTGGCGAGAGCGAAATCCCCTCACTGGCTCTTATAGGGTATGCTCTGTGGACTCAAGGGAGGCACCTGACTTCTCCAGCCTGTTCCACCATCTGTCAAATGAAGATGGAGGGAAGCCAATGCCTGCTTTGAAGGGCCACAGTGAGGTTTAAATGAAGTGATAAGCCAAGTATCAACCAGATGCCAGCCCTTAGATGGTGTCTGGTGTCAGCGTGAACCTAACACAGCCCCTCAGCACAACAGGGGCATCTTCAGCATGGAAAGAGACAAGCTGCAGCTTCACCATTCTCTCTCCTTAGAGAGCTTCACTAATGAGACCACTGCCAGTGAGTCCCAGAGAACCAAAGGAGATCCTCACAGAGAAGAGGCCTAGGAGCCCCAGGACCTGGCTGGGAAGAGGGACAGACCTACCATCTCCTCTTGGGAGGCAATGAGCCTGGCTTGTTCCTGGAGCTGGGCGTGGAGAGCACTGATCTGGCGCTGGGACTGGGCAGCTGCTTTCCTCTGATCCTGAGACAGGGAGGCCTGGAGCCTCTCGTTCTGCTCCTGCAGCTGGTGGGCACAGGGGACTCGTCAGTCAGGTGTCGCAGGGACCTCTGGTGCCCCGTAGCTGCAGGACCTGCACCTGTAGGCACACGCTAACTGCAGCTTCACCTGAAGCAGGGAGGGGGTTTCCAGACCTGGGCAGGTGGCTTCTCACAAGATGGACTACTTTCCGGTTTGGGGACATTTCCAAGCTGTGCTTGAGGGGAAGTGAGAATTGGATGCAGGCCCCTAAGATCAGAGCAGATAGGCTCTCTGTCCAGCATGACCACCCACTGAAGGACAGTCAGACAACTTGAAGCCATTCAAGGGTCATCAAATGGAGTTTTCACGTAACAATAAAAGGTGAAGAAAATATGGTCCCATGCTGTTGTAAAGTAGAGAGAAAATGAGACTGCTTCTATTTGCATAAAGAAACTCTGGGAAAATACCCAGGAGAGCAGTGAAAATGGTGAGCCGTGGGGCAGGTGTTGGGGGCAGGTAGACGGAGATGGGTGGAAGTGAACCTTCATATATTTCAGTACATGGTACTGAATGTGCCTTCATGTTTTCTCTGCTTTTGGATTAAATTAAACTGCATTTCCCATCTTCAGATGTTTCAATAAAATAAAACCATCACGTGAGAATTACTGGAAATGAGAGTGTCTATCAGGCACTAGGCTGTGATCTGAGCACTTTCCTCTTCTGAGCTTTCTGCAGGCAGCACCCGGGGCTCTTGTTAACCAGCTTCCTCCTCAACTCTCTTCCTCCTCAGGAGCATTTTCACAGAAGCTGTTTTCTCATCCTGAGGCCTGCTGCTCTCTGTTCCCCGATCTCAGTATTTGAGCCCTTCCATGTGGGCTCCCCCTGAATGATGGCTGAGGTTCTCTCCTGGGTGGGGTTTCAAAGAAGATCCCAAATATGAAACGACCAGGCAGTGCACCTGAGGTGGCCAGCCCAGCTCTCCATGAAGGGCCTGAAGGGTTCCCTGCACAGGGGACCACAGAGTAAAGCAGGTGTTGGGTTCAGAAGACAAGGCCCAGAAGCCCGGACTTCTGGCCAGGGAGGCTGCTGTCCGGGCAGCTGACCCCTTCTGGGGATTGACCGGGGTCAGCCACCAGGAATGCTATCGGCAGCAAAATACCGGGCAAGCAGTTTGAAGGGGGTAGTGGTGGAGCATGGGGGTGTCATAGGATAAGAGGAGGCCCTAGGAAACCCAGCTCCCCCAGGCCACCCAAGCGGAGTTACCTCTCGCTTCTGAGCTGCGTGCTCGCCCTGAAGTTCCTTCAATTTTCTCTTCCATTCTGCTTTCTGAAAAAGATAAACAGTACTCTGGATATTGGAATATAATGCAAAATTACAGGAATTAAAAAGTATAGGCTTATAGTTTGGCAGAGTAGTGAAAAGACTAGAAAGTCCAAAGATTTGTGGGGAAAATGGAATCTTATATTATTGACCAGTGGAGTTCAAACAAGTGGTTAACTGCCTGGAAAAGAATAGACAAACGTGAATCTTTATTTCATATCTTAAACCAAAATAAATTTGGGGTGGGTCAAAGATTTAAACCTAGAAATTGGAAGTGACATCAGTAAGATAGTGCCATAAGAGATTCCAGCTCTCAAATCACCCACAGATGAGGATTCCTTTATGGGAGCCCAGGAATCCAGCTGAGAGTTTCTAGCACCTCAGAGGAGGAAAAAACAAACCTGAGAACAGATTCATTCCAGAGAAGTTTCACCTTACCTGAATCTGCTCTCCCCAAAGCCACACAGTTCAGCACCTAGAGAGATGCCTGTCAGCCCACAATTTTTCCCACGGAGGAAAGTGAGGGTGAGTGAGTACCCCACCAGCCCGGCCTCATGGGATGCTGCCCAGGAGGCCCACTTCTCAGAACCAGAGGACAGGACAGAGCCAAATCAGCCGGGGTGCTGGCACAGGGATCTCAACAACCAGCCACAGATCCGACCGGCTGGTTTGTGGACATCAGGAGGTGGAGGACGAGAAGTTATATGCCGCCCATACTAAGTTGTCAGCAGCTTATAATAGATGGCTGTACTATACGATGGTTTATGTAAGTCTCACACTAACCACAAAAACCCTATAGCCGATATGCAAAAGGTGAAGGAATCAAAGCATACCACTGCAAAACAAAATCATCACATCAAAAAGGAAGGCAGCAAGAGAGAAGGAAAGGAACAAAGTAACTACAAAACAGTCTGAAAACAATGAATAAAATGGCAATAGTAAGTCCTTACTCACTGTTAATTACTTTAAATTTAAATGGAGTAAGTTCTCCAACCAAAAGACACAGAGGGACTGAATGGATTAGAAAAATAAGATCCAGCTATAGGCTGCCTACAGGAGATTCACTTTAAGGGCATACAGAGGCTGAAACTGAAGGGATGGGAGAAGATACTTTGTGCAAACTGTAACCAGGAGAATAGGGGTAGCTATACTTCCAACAAAGTCTTTAAATAAAAAAACTGTTACAAGAGACAAAGAAGGTCATTGTAGATGATAAAGTGGTCAGTTCATCAATATAACAATTGTAAATATATAAGCATCCAAAATCAGAGCACCTAAATATATAAAACAAATATTACTACAACTGAAGGGAAAAAGAGCAAAACAGTAAGAACATGGGGCTTCAATGGCCCGCTTTCAACAATGGAGAGACCATCCGGGCAGAAAACCAAAAGGGAACACTAGACTTAGACATCACTATGGACCAAATGGCCCAGACAGACAAATACAGAACATTCCACCCAAAAGGAGAATCAACTACAGAATGGGAAAAAATATTTTGCAGGCCACATATCTGATAGGGGGTTCATACCAAAATATAAAGAACTACTATACCTCAATAGTAAAAAGAAAAAAAATTGATAGGCAAAGATCTCATGAAATGAGCCCCACATTAAGCTCTATGCTCAGTGTAGAGTCTGCTTGTCCCTCTCCTACTGCTCCTCCCTTCTCTTGTGAATGCCCTCTATCTTTCTTTCAGATAAACAAACAAACAAATAAACAAATAGAATTTTTAAAAAATTAAAAACAGAACTACTATATAATCCAACAACCCCACTTCTTGATATTGATTAAAAAAAAACTGAAATCAGGACCTCAAAGAGATACCTTCCCATGTTCACTGCAGCATTATTCACAATAACCAAAATAGGGAAAACTAATAATCCATTGATAGATGAATGGATATAGCAAACATGGTACATACATACACTAGAATACTATTCAGCCTTGAAAAAGAAGGAAAGCCTGCATTAACATGAATGAACCCAAAGGACGTCACGCTATGTGAAGTAAACCAGACAAGAAAGATAAACACTGTATGATCTCTTACTTGTGGAATCTAAAACAGTCAAACTCATAGAAACAGAGAGAGAATGGTGGTTGCCTGGAGTTAAGATGGGGAGAAAATGTGGAGGTTATGGTCAAAGGTTTGTTCTGCAAGATATATTGTATACTTAAAATTTGTTAAGAAGGTAGAGTTTATGTTATCACCACACACACAAAGAAAATAATAATAAAGAGAGTGGGAGGAAACTTTGGGAGGTGATGCATATGACTATGGCCCGATGGTGCTGACGGTTTCAAGAGTAAATACTTATCCCCAACTCACTAAGTCGTGTATATCCAATATGTACAACTTTTTACATGCCAACCATACCTTAATAAAAAGGGACGTATGAATGAAGGAATGAATAAATAAGGCCATAAAGGCACTAAAAGGAAACACAAAAACATTTTCTTTTTAAACCTGAGTGGTGATAAACGAAAGATTGATAATTTCATCATTTTGACCACATAAACATTATTAATTTCATATGGCCTAAACCCCATGATCAATAAAACGGAAGCATAATGTTGTGGGGAAAACAACCACAAGAACAGGGACTCCTGGGTGACTCAGTTGGTTAGGTGTCTGCCTTTGGCTCAGGTCATGATCCCAGGGTCCTGGGATCAAGTCCCATATCGGACTCTTTGCTCATCAGGGAGCCTCCTTCTCCCTCTCTTACTCCCCCTGCTAGTGCTCGCTCTCACTCGCTCACTCGCTCTGACAAATAAACAAAATTCTTAAAATAAATAAATAACCACAAGAACAAGAAAGGGTTGGGTTAACTTCCATATATTATAGAAACTCTCAAATTGGTAAGGAAAGCCATAGAAAATGAGGCAAATGATGAGAACAGAGGTCATAGAAAAAATTAGCTTTTCTTAATGTGAAACCTGTAGAACATCAAGAGTAGAAACACTTTACTGCTGTCAGGTAGACTTTAAGCTCTTTCTTCACAATCTTAGAGAGCAGAAACAGATGCACAGCCTGATAGAGTGATGAGGCCCTTCCTTTTCATGGAGTGATCAGAGATGCAGACCACACGCAGCTGGACCAGCTGGACCGTTGCAAGATTCAGCCAGTGGTGCCCAGAGCCACTTCCTGCAGCCTCAGGGGAGCAAACCGGGCACCGGCCTCTCTAACTCCAGACCCCGGGGCCTCTCAGTGGCAGCACAAAATCAGCCTGGGTGGAAAAATTTACACCACGGACAATGGCAACTGCTACAAATTAAAGCTATTTTTGGTCCAGAGAGTGGCTATTGGATATTTATCATCCCCATAAAACCTACTTCAAAACAGGAGACTGTCACGCTTCCTAAGAGTTGTTTTCAGCTGGGCTGGAACCAAAATGAGAGGTAAATACACCCAGAAAGGGACATAACTGTAGGTATTTTGAAAAAATCCCCAGCTAATGTGATATTGTTCCCAGGTGTGTCACCGGCCTCACCAGAGAACCCTAAGAATCTGATCCTATGCTTTCGTGCATTGGCAAAAGGTCTTCAAAGATATAACCTGATGTTTTCCACATGAAAAAGTGCTCAGCATCCCTCGGCATCAGGGAAATACAAATCAAATCCACAAGAAGATACCAACTTACACCAATTAGAATAGCAAAAATTAACGCGACAGGAAACAACAAATGTTGGCAAGGATGTGGAGAAAGGGGAACCCTCTCACACTGTTGGTGGGAATGTAAGCTGGTGCAGCCACTCTGGAGAAGAGTATGGAGGTTCCTCAAGATGTTAAGAATAGAGCTACCCTATGACCCCGCAACCGCACTACTGGGCATTTACCCCAAAGGTACAGATGTAGTGAAAAGGGGCATGTATACCTCAATGTTCATAGCAGCAATGTCCACAATAGCCAAACTGTGGAAGGAGCCAAGAAGCCATTCAGTAGATGAATGGATAAAGAAAATGTGGTCCATATGTACAATGGACTACTACTTAGCCATCAGAGAGGATGAATATCCACCATTTGCATTGACATGAATGGAACTAGAGGGGACTATGCTAAGTAAAGTAAGTCAAACAGAGAAAGACAATTATCATATGGTTTCACTTATATATGGAACATAAGCAATAGCACAGACGACCATAGGGAAAGAGAGGAAAATCCAAAGGAGGAGAAACCAGAGAGGGAGATGAACCATGAGAGACTACGGACCCTGGGAAACAACCTGAGAGTTTCAGAGGGGAGTAGGGAGGGGATAACAGGGTCATGTATTAAGGAGGGCATGTGCTATGATGAGCACTGTGTGTTATATGTAACTAATGAATGATTGAAACTACATCAAAAATTAATAATGTACTATACAGTGGCTAACCGAACATAACAAAAATAATAAGAATAGAAAATATCAAACTGCATAATGCATAGAGAAGATATTGTTTTGTTTAAAATATATTTCTATTTTATTTATACATAAATAAACACATCAACTTAGGTCTATATGCTTATGGGCACATATATGCATGTATATATCCTGAACCTCAATGTAAAATTCTCTTATTGTGCATCAATTCAAAAAATTTTAAAGGTAAAAAACAAAACAAAAGAAAGCCTGATGTCTTCCAACTTCCATAAAACCACAGAGCAAAACTGAGAGACTTTGTTGAAAGCAACATGGCTGGCTTTGGGGTGAAGGGCTAGAGCCATCAGCTCACCTGAACGTCCATCTTCTCCCTCAGGACCCGGAGCTCCTGAATCTGTCTGAGTTGCCCCTCAGATTCCTCATCCCGCAGTGACCCGAGATTGGACTCCATCACACTGTGGGACTGCAGCACCTGTAGTTTCTGAAAAGCCAGAGCCCGGTTTTATTCAGATGAAGATCTAATCTTGATGTTGTCTTTTCTACCTTGAGCAAGGTCAGAAGAGCCCAACTCAGCCCACCACAGACTCTAGCTTGTACTCACTGGACATCTACAAGCCTGCGTGTACTCACACAAGCCTGCAGTCCCTTCCACAAGGGCTCCCCTGAGAGCTCAGGGCTTACGGGGAAGCAGGTGTCCCATGGACAAACAGAATTCAGAAGGAGAATTTCAACTGCACTGAAATATGACTGCCAGGGGCACCTGGGTGGCTCAGTGGCTAAATGACTGCCTTCGGCTCAGGTCATGGTCCCGGACTCCTGGGATCGAGCCCCGCGTCGGGCTCCCTGCTCAGCGGGAAGCCTGCTTCTCCCTCTATCACTCCCCCTGCTTGTGTTCCCTCTCTAGCTGTATTTCTCTCTGTCAAATAAATAAATGAAATCTGTTAAAAAAAAAAAAAAAAAAAGGAAGGAAGAAAAGAAAAGAAAGAAATACGACTGCCAAAACCCAGAGCTCGCCAGACGTTTCTGTCCCATTTCCCCCTCAGTCTTGAATAGGCTAAAAAGGATCAGACTCTGCGAGGCTTTGGGAGAATCTCATGCACTCAGGACCATTCCGCGGGGACTCCTGTCCCTCCTCCCACCAAAAAATGCCTGCTGTCACCAAGAAGGCCTGGCTTTGCCTGCCTTGGAGTGGTGTCACCAATACCTAGTGATTCTTGAGCAGGTAGTGTACAATCTGAAGGGAAAGGCACAGAAAAAGGGATCCAAGAGAAGAGGCCTTGCCACCTATGGTTATATTTTTAAACATACCACTTCTGCAGTCACGAAAGTAAATTATCTCCGTCTCTATTACACACAAAGCCCCCTATTTAATAGGGGGCTCCAGCCCCCTATTAAAGCTTTAAAGAACTGCAAGTCCCTGAGTTTAACTTGTTATCATTCTTGCTCATCTGCACTCTTCTCGACTGCTAAAGAAATATCTGGTAAAATGTTAACCATTTCTAGTGGAGTACTGTCATAGAGTCAGATGCTTTTTCAAGGGTACGCACAAACCTCCACTTCTGATGCATCATTTCTGTCTTCACACCGATGCTTAGACAACTGGAGAGCAGCTTGTCTCGGCATCACAAACCCTCACGGCAATTTCCACTCAATTACGGACTCCTTTGGCAGCTGGATTTACCCTACATCTTATCTCAAGTTCTCTGTGCAGTCAGACAGTTTAGCCAATGTAAGCTCACAGGCTTTGGTATCAAAGGGAAAAGTTTGAGGAGAAACATCTTCAAGAAGTATTTCCCTCTCATTGGCCCTCCTAACAGCAAGAGGAATCTTGTGTAATGAGACAGACCATCTTACAGTGTTATTCACACACATTATAAATGAAATCTTATCTTTTTCTCCCTCAAATTAGAAAAAAAAAACTAACAAAATAATTATCCAAATACACTGAGAAGTGTATATTCAGTTTGGTTCCTATAATAATAAAATGTCGCTTGAGAGGAGATGGGGGAGACATACAGACACAAAAACACAGCATAAGCAATCATATAGAGGAAAGACCAAAAAAATGATGTTCCAGTTTAGGAAAATGTGATCCAAGTTAAAAAGAAAGCATGGATGGTAAGAATTATGTCCTCATTTACCAAAAGTTAGAATTTCTGAACCAAAGGAATCCTCTGACCTTTGCTGAGATGGTTTCTAAACAGCTCGGAATTCAAATCAATACCTATCAATCAAAGGTCTAGTCAGCTAGCGCCATGTCAGGGGAGGAGTGGGCGTCAGCGAGGGTGTGGGCGAGCTCAGGAATGATGAGCATGAGATCCATGTGGTGGGGCAGCATCTGGTCTCCCACATACCGTCCCTGGCCACACTGCAGAACACTTAGGATGGGAGGGCTTGGGTCACTATATATAACCACATAACCACACACACACACACACACACACACACAAACACACACAAACACACACACAAGGTTCTCATCTCAACCCCACAACCTTCCCCATCCTTGGCTTCCCATCTCAGATTGAGACAATGGACCACCCAAGACCACACATATCCTATAACAATCTCTTGCCTGCAAAGTTGTCCAGGTGTTTCTTTAAGCAAAATGTGGAATGATTGTAATAAATGCTATCAGGCAGTTCATTTTCAAAAACAAGGAAAGATTCTCCTTAATGTTAGAAGGACAAATAAGAGGTAAATATATTCTGAAAACATTTCTCCTCAAAACATTATCCCTGGTATGGTAAGAATGGTTTTAGTCATATAGTCATACAGGTTTATTTAGGAAGACACAGTCCAGGGATAACAACCTATAATAAGGTTTTCCTGAATAAACCTGACAGTTGACCCAGTAGAAGAGCAGAGGCTTTGAAGTTCAAAAAGTTGAGTTCAGGGCCACCTAGGTGGCTCCACAGTTAAGCATCTGCTTTCAGCTTGGGTCATGGTCCCGGACTCCTGGGATCGAGCCCCATGTTGGGCTCCCTGCTCAGCAGGAAGCCTGCTTCTCCCTCTCTCACTCCCCCTGCTTGTGTTCCCTCTCTGGCTGTGTTTCTCTCTGTCAAATAAATAAAATCTTTAAAAAAAAAAAAAGTTAAGTTCAAATCCCAGGTCTACCTCTTAGTAGCTGTGTGACCTTAAGCATGTTATGGGGCCTCACTGTCTTCCCCTGTATAGGAGGAATGATAAAAGTTTTCTTTTAAAGAACTTTAAAAAAGAAATAAGTAAATAAATAATATAACTACTTTGAGAATGTTATGGTTGTTCTGTTGTTGTGAGGATTGAAAGTTAATGTATATTTTAAAAGGTGCCCCACATAGGGGCTAGAACCAGTAAATACAGTCAGTAATTCCTACTTTTATGTGTGATCTCCACAGAGCCCAACAGAGCACCTGGCAGGCAGGCAGTGCTCAGCACACAACTTGGTGGGAGAGAAGTGCATTCATTTAAATTTCGCCTCATCTCTTGTCCAGTAATGAAAGGAAGCCCTTTGCAAAAATAAAGATAATGTCTAGGAAGTTCTTACTATATACCAGACAATGTTAAGTGCTGTCTATGTGCTAATTTAACCCTTTCAGCAACCTATCTTACAGAAAAGAAACTGAGGAACAGGAAGGTTAAGTAACTCCCCTAAGGTCACACAGCCAATATGGGATACAAAAACAATCGGGATTCAATCCCTGGCACTGGCCTCTGGTATCCAGCCTCACATTATAATAGCACCCAATGGCAGATGAGATAAAACTAGTACAAACTAAGAAATAAATTTTGAGAATAAACAGATTTTCAGCAAAAGAACTTGGAAAGCCTTTTGTGTTGAGTACCTCTTCTAGAGTAGAGTTTTGGTTGGCAACACTTTTAAATTCATCCCAAAATAATTTTTTTAGCTTGTCTATTTCCTCATATAGCTTGGCCCGCTCTTTTTCCTTCCATTCATCAAATTCTTTTTTAGCTTCTATTTCTTTCTGACGGGTGATCTCTGCTTCCTGGAAAGAAAAGCAAGAACAATAAATTCATTAATTCCACAATATAACAAATATTGATCAAGAAACTCCTAGGACCCCTTGTCTGGGCAAGTCACTACGGAGACCCAAAGAACATTCATCTCACAATCCCCATTGTTTGGACATGGAGTGGGACAAGTCTTATGCAAACTGTAAAGTCCCTTAAGGATAGGGACCCTGTCTTTTCTCTCTCTGTGTTCAAGGCATTGTTGGCATTCAATAAATGGGTGCTAAGGAAATGAATGAAGAATGACTACATGAAGGAAGGGGTGAGGCAAAATTACATATTTTCATTCTACAATTGTCTACCAAGTACTTCCTTGAGACTGGACTTTGGAGTTTATCCAGTCTTTGTTTGCAAAAAACCAAATCAGCAGAGTAGTGTAAGAAGCTCATATTCTGGTTTAGATGCCCTCACATTTGCTGAATAATGCTGGAAAGTGCAATTCTCCGCTCTACTTTTGGCCATACAGATTTGGAAAAATAATTGAATTTTCCTTCCCAGAAAACCCAAGATCATTTGTCACACTCAGGAAGATGACACCACGGCACTCACTCCCGGCAGTAGAAAACCGGCCAGACTTCTGGTCCGATGGGAGACAGGTGCCTCATGGGTCTCTTGGGTAGTCCACAAGCAGGTCTCCTCGGCGCCCATTCTCCAGACCCACCTGCAGCTGCCGCCGCCTCTCCGCCTCCCTCTGGGCTTCCAGCTCCCCTTGGGTCCATTTTAGCTTGGCCCGCAGCTCTTCTAACACCTCCTCCACTGGCTGTTCCTGCTTCGTCTGCTTCCCTGTGGGATCCATGCAAAGAGAGGGTGACCAGTTTAAGTGAAAAAAGGGAGTGGAGCGCAGTTCGTTGCCTATGCAATCAGCCACACCTCAGGCTGAGACCAGCTCTGCCACTTCCACTGGACACTGACCATGGGCAAGTGACATAACCTCCCCAACCCTCAGTTTCCCCAGGTTGGAGAATGGAGATAATAGCCCCCAACTCAGACGATTGTTGTGAGGATGAAATGTGATAGTGAAAAGTGCTTAGCACAGTGCCTGGCCTGACAGCTCAATAAACGTGAACTATGATTGTCATTGAAAAGAACTACTTGGACGGTCCCAACACATACAGATGTAAACGTGAGATCAGTAGGGTAACGGAAGCGGAATACCACATAGCACATGCACAGCTACTATCAATACAAAGAACGTTATCAATGGATCCCAACTGCCATCAGAAGAGTTGAACGTAGTGAAAATAATAGTAGTCTGAAGTTCACTTTGTTCAGAAATACAGCATAGTATTAAGTTTCAAATGAAAATAAAAAAGCAGCATGCATTATGAAGGAAACTTTCAGCCAAAGTTGCTTTAAGTGGATACTTTAACTCTTCCAAGATTAAAAAAAAAAAAGAATGAATAACAACAGAACACTCTAACTAAACCACATACTTATAAACTGATCCAGCCCTGCATCAGCCTCCCAGCTCAGCGGGGAGCCTGCTTCTCCCTCTGCCTATTGCTCCCTTGCTCATGCTCTGTCTCTCTCTGACATATAAATAAATAAATAATCCTTTTTAAAAATCAACACTTAAAAAATAAAGTAATTTCAAAAATAAATTTTCCAGGGGTGCCTGGGTGGCTTAGCTGGTTAAGCGACTGCCTTCGGCTCGGGTCATGATCCCGGAGACCCAGGATGGAGCTCCACATCGGGCTCCTTGCTCAGCAGGAGGCCTGCTTCTCCCTCTGTCACTCCCCCTGCTTGTGTTCCCTCTCTAGCTGTGTCTTTCTCTGTCAAATAAATAAATAAAATCTTAAAAAAATAATAAAAAATAAATTTTCCAGGTCAGAAGCATTTTTTTCAATTTTTTTACTACAGTAAAATACACATAACATAAAATTTAGCATCTTAACCACTTTTAAATGTTAAGTTCAATGGTATTAAATGCATTCATAATTCATAACGTTGTGCAACCATCACCACCATCCACTTCCATAATTCTTTTCTTGTAAAACAAAAACTATGCTTTAAATAACTCCCCATGGCCCCCCTCCCCCCGGCCCCAGCAACCATCACTCTATTTTCTGTTTCTATAAATTAGACGACTCTCTCATATAAGTGGAATCATGCAGTATTTATCCTTTTGAGACTGACTGACCTCACTTACCATAATATCCTCAAGGTTCATTCATGTTACATAATTTCCTTTCTTTTTAAGGCTGAATCATATTCCCTTGCATGCATATACCACATTTTGTTTATCTATTCATCTGTCTATGGACATTTGTCCATCTTCCACATCTTAGCTACTATGAATAATGCTGCTAAGAACATCAGTATACAAATAAAAGACACGTCTTTTTATCAGAAAAATTTATTTAAGAAGTAGAAAATCTGTTTTTCTTTAGTAGTCTCCAATGCAGAGCCAAGAAGAATTAGGTATATAATAAATGCATAATAATTAGTAAATGGTGCTGTTTTAAAACTTTAAGTCTGCTCTTTGAAACGGAAATTAAAATAAAAATAAGAAAAAGTTTTATTTAATGGGATTTTTATATTTATGATTTATATTTTCATATTTATGTTTATTTTACATGTTAACAGCTATTTCTTATGAACCACAAATATGGATATCAAGTATGCAAACCTATTTATGAGAAAACATACAGCCTCGCTACTTGTTTTGGAATTTGAAACGATAAAATTAAAGTGACTAAATCATAATTAGCTCATGTACGTACAAAAAGTCAAAGAACTGGTCTAACTGCTCATTACCCCCATTTAAACCCATTCATAGTTAGCATCAGAGAATAGCAGATTTACAGGAGGCTGATAGGTAAGGACCCTTCAAAGTCATGCCATCTGACTACCCCATTCACAGAGGAAGCCACTGAGACTTAGAGGGGCTGCATTGATTGTAGTCACATCATAGAAAGGGATAAAGCTTACACCAGAACTTACTTGACTCCCTTTTTCTCTATGCACATGGTCAGAAACCCTCCCAGCCCCACATGGGATGGATTCCCCCCAAGGTGGATGGTGAGATCATCCTCTCCTCTATTGGATGATGAGGTCTGAGGGCAGCTGTGATGGTCTATGTGCCCCGCACCCACTGAAGACGAGCCCAGACTCTTCCACGGTCCCAGGAGGGCCACCCGGACTCACCGCCTTCTGCCACGCTCGCGTGCCTGCGCTGGATGTGGCCCCGGAGGAAGGTGGCGTTCATGAATGTCTTGTCACACAGGTGGCACTGCACAGAAGGGAAACGGTGGTAAGCCAGGATTACATCACCTAGCTCAACCCGGGGTTCTCCCATTATCAAAATTCTCATTTCCGTGGGCTCCCAGGGCCACTTCAGAAATGAAGACTTTGATCTGAACACTACCAGTGCCCTGGGGAGCTGTGAGCTCTGACTAGGTATTTGAGGATACTAAGGAATTTCTGTTGGTTTTTCAAGGCATGATGATGGTCTTGTGTTTATATTTAAAAGTGAGAGTCCTTAAGTTTAGAAATACATACTTAAATAGTTATAGATAACACCATATACCTCACACACTTCAAAGTGATGCGGGGGTGGGGGCAAGTGGGTAGGGAAACAGGCAAAAATTTTGGCCATGAGTTGATAATGACTGGGCTGGGTAGTGTACAGATGAAAATTCATTACGCTACTCTCTCTTTTGTACACATTTAAAAAACACAAAATTTTAGGGGCACCTGGGTGGCTCAGTGGGTTAAAGCCTCTGCCTTCGGCTCAGGTCATGATCTCAGCGTCCTGGGATCGAGGCCCACATCGGGCCCTCTGCTCAGCAGGGAGCCTGCTTCCTCCTCTCTCTCTGCCTGCCTCTCTGCCTAGTTGTGATCTCTGTCTCTGTCAAATAAATAAATAAAATCTTAAAAAAAAAAACCACAAAATTTTAAAAAATGCCAATGCCCAAGTCCCACCCCAGGGTTGAGAACCTCCGGAGCAGAGAATAGAAGACAACAGTATCTCCAATTCTGATTTACTCTCAAGCATTTCAGATACTGCCAATCTATCATACCATCTTTTCACTGTAAACTTTCCAAATTTTTCCAGCACAACACAATTGCAGGCGGCCAAACCTACACAATCAGACAAAGAGGACAGATTATTTGCTATCTTTACACAAATGTGACAGAATTTGCCAGTTGTCCCCCAAGACCCACTTTCTCTCTTTCCTCAGTAATAGAAACCCAGGTTTTTATCTGGTCATGAGGTTAATGAGAATAAACACTTTATCTTCCAACCTCCCTTACCAGATGTGGCCATGTGACTAAACTCCGCCCAATGACATGTAAGCAGAAGTGATATATGCAACTTCTAGAAGGTAAAGTAGCAGCTCCATCTTCCCCTGACAACAGAACCCCAGTTTTCTTCTAGGGAATTACCCTGACACCTTATTCTCCAACCACGGGCTTTCATCCATGCCCAGCTCACGGTGCGACATGTGACCTAAACCAAATCCAGTCACAACCCTGAATTCCAGGGACCTCTGAGTGGCTCCCAGATGGGTAGGAGATCCAAACACAGCCACATACAGCACATAGTGAAAAACACGCCAGGTCTCTGGGACCAAAGTTGGCCCTCTAACATGTGAGCCTTGAACCTGGGAAAATCAGATACTGGCACTGGTACCACACAGACTCTTTCTGAGAATGGAACCTATACTGAGGAAGAGTCGCCAACAGCTACAGAGAGACTAACTAAATTCTGATTCCAAAGGCAAGCCACACCTGAGTCCCACCGGAGCTCTGGATTTTTCAGTTAAAGTAACAAATAAATTCCTTACTGGCCTCAACCAAGTTTAACTGCTGCTCTGACATTTACTACTGAAAGTATTCTGACCCTTTTTATCATAATTAACATTGTATCAGTTACCATTGGCTCCCTTAACAATTTTATCATATGATTCCTTCTGTCCCACCCACCCCCAAACTATGAATTTCTTGAACACCTGAGCCAGCATGACTGGTGCCTGCCTCCTCAGAACCTGGCCCAGGGCCTGGCCACCACAGCAATTCATGAAAGCGCAGTGGTCCCCAGGCCACACTTGCCATGAAGATGCAAATGTTCATATGCCACTCTGCGTAATTAAGTGTCCCTTGGTTGAATGATGGAGTCACTTTTCAGGAATGGACCTGGCCATACCGGTCTCCTGCTATAGACTGATTCTACACACACACACACACACACACACACACACACACACACACCTCTTACACATGTCTTTTTACATCACACTGCTACATGCACACACAAAACCTTTCAAACATATATATATATATATATATATCTTTAGGTGCACACTTCATACACAAGCACACATTACACACTACACATACATATACATATCCATTCGCAAGGAAGACACACATATTCACATTGTCCTTAAACAAGCACAGCCTCCACATTCACACCTGCACACCCCAGACATGCACCCTCTCCACACACACACACACACACACACACACACACAAACACACACTAGAGAACTTGATGAGACATCTCTAACATCTTCTCGTCACCCCCGCGCCCAGGGTGCTGATGCCACCCAGGTGGCCCGGTGCCTAAGCCCACAGCCCTCCCCCTCCCCCACCCTGCAGAGATTCCTTACGGGGTGGTAGCTGTGGGCCCCGGTCTGCAGGAGCAGCTGCTGCAAGGTGCTGATCATCTTGCGACGCCGGCGGCTCTCCTCTCTCACGCCCTTGAGCTCGTCAGCCTGGCGCCCCAGCTCCTGCTGGCCCCGCTGCTGCTGGCCCAGACTGGCCTGCAGCCGGGCCTCCAGCTGGGCGACGCTGGCACTCAAGCAATCCTGGCAGTGCAACAGGTACTCGATGATGAGCTGGGCCAAGCGCAGCACCTTGAGCAGCACTGGGTCCACAGGCTGCCCACAGCGGCTGCACGCTTCCCGGTCCAAGTTGCAAAAGGTCACCCCAGTAATGTTCTCCTGCAGGGTGGCCACGTCCAGCTCCCGTGCCACACGGTCCACATCCAGGGCGCTAATGCGCCTCCAGTCCACACTCTCGGAGCGGGGCTGGAACTTGAAGGTAGGGAGGGGGTAAGCCCCAAAGAGGGGGCCACTGAGGCCTTCAGCAGGGGTAGCTGGAGACTGCATGGGCTGAGGAAGCCCTGGGCTGACCACTGAGGGAGGGTTCCACCAAGGCCACGGCAGCAGGCACAGGATCTGAGAGAGGGCCTGGAAAATAAGGAGGGGGTGCAAGTTCGGCAAGATGCATCTGGCTGCATGTAGTACACCAGGCCAGTGGGAGCCTAAGTGGGGCGAGAGGAGGGAGCTGGGCAGCAGCCCTGGAACCCATGGGTGCACTGACCAAGTGAGAGCTGCAGGGGGCAATGGTGTGGGCTCTATCATCACAGGGGTATGGATCACAGCCTCTGGCAAGTTCCTCCACATTCTTAAGCCTTCTGTGTATACTGGGGATCTTGGAGCCTACTCTTCAGGCTGTGGTTAAGAATGAGGCAAGTGAAGCACCCAGCCTAGTACCTGGCACATAGGAAGTCCTCCTGCTAGGAATGAGGCAAGTGATTCCCCCCTCCACTGCGCCCCACACCCAAGTCCACGGCCAGAGTCCCCGCCAGAGGTCTCTGACAGAGGGAGGAGTCAAATGTCTAAGTGGGTCCTTCTGCAGCCTTATACTGAGGTCAGTATAACAACCACACCCCATTCTCTCCTCCTGTTATTACAAGATTATAGTAGGTGGCATTTCCTAGGTCCCCAGCTATACAGTGTGATCACAGGACTATGCTCCCTCTTGGGGGATGTGAGTAAGATGATGGCCACCAAGGCCAGGGGAGGCTTGATAAGTCAGCCAGGTCTCTGCACACAGACTCTGCTCAATCCATGGTGGTCTTTCTTTCAAACCTACTGGTTTAGAAAGAGGTCCAATTTGTTCTCAGATTCTCCTCTCCATTCCCTTGGTAGACACAGAAATTGTTTTCTCTCTTTAAAAAGTAATTTGACAATAGCAATAGGATTTTAAAATGAACATTTCACAATGAAGAATTCTAATTTATCCTGCAGATAAACGTATACAAGTGTGCAAAGGCACTTGTGCAAAAAGGGTCATGTAGTATTGTTTGTAACAGCAAAGTACAAGAAAAAAATACAAGAAAGTAAAGCACAAAGTATAACAGGGGATGCAAATGGTATCTCTATACAATGAAACACTAGGCAGCTACTGATAAGAATAAGGCAACTATTCACGCACTGACATAGCATAATGAGTGTGTCTGTGTATACATATACATACACACACATATATGCACCTATATAAACATACATCTATACACAGATATTTCCACATCTGTTTAAATGATAATATAATCACATCAAATAATAATTTGCAAAAGTAAAGATATGTATATCTCACATATGTACCTATCTTTATCTATCGGTATATATTGCATAGATATACATCCAGAGATCTATCTCACATTCTTGCCTATGAGGAAAGAGGGAACTGAGGTGTGAAACGGGGATAAATAAATGAATGGACAGATGGCGTGTGAGTAGGAGACAGATAAATAGACAAGCCTTACACTGAATGATGATGATAATGATACATGTATATAAAATAAATACATATACACACGTACATGAGTGATTCATATTTGTTACTCACATGTAATAACAGTGAAATAAAATACATTAATTTATGGTTCCTATATATGATTCATTGTCTATCATTTCATAAGCATAGACTATGGTATTTCTAGAAAAATAAACAAGCTGTTAGTAATGGCTGCCTCTGGGAGGGGGAATGGAAGTGAGAAGACTTCGGTTTTCCACTGTTCCCCTTCCTATACTATGCAAATTTCTTTACATCGTCATCTATTACTTTAATAATTTTTATAGGAAAAATACAGCTTCTGCCCTTGAGGAACTTCGAATCTGACCAGGGTAATAAAAAGGACAGGTGAATTTATTTAATCAAGTTCTTTCCAGATCATGTGATTCAAATTTTAAATACAAGAGAAAGTCAGAGGAGAGGTCACTGATCTCATGAAGGGGAAAGGCCTCGTGGGTTTGCAAAGAGGGGAAGGGTCTCTACGGAAGGTCCCCAACCTTCCTGAGCCCTCACCTGTGAAAGACGGTGAGAGGCCAGCCCCACATGCCCACACCCCGCGGACCTCAGGGCAGTGACTGCTGGCCTCTGCCAGACACACTCTACATGCAAACCTCCAAGCAGTTATCACACTTCCCGTTTTACAAACAAGGAAACGGATGTCTGGAGAAGTTAGAGTCTTGCCCCAGATCGGGAGGCCAGAGTTGAAGCACGCTGGAGGTGCATCTGGCCCCCAAAGTTTGAACATTGACTCTTGAGGCTCTTTGTCCTAAAACTTGGCTTTGGTCAGATTATAATTGCTTATCCCTCAAACTCATTCATTCACCCACTGCTTCCTCATTTACAGCAAGCCAGGCCCCGTGTCGGGCATTGGGGCCACCAAGGTATAGGAACCGCATACCCGCCCCGCATCGAGGAGCTCAGCATCGCCCCTTGTTGTCACTGCACCGTGTCCAAACCGCTTAGCCCGGCTCTGAAGACCACCCGCAGCCTGCCACTGGCCCATCTTTTCCATTTCAGCTCCCACCCTTCTCTTTCCCAGCTACTCTTCTCCCAAATAGGCTCCAAAGCCAAAACCGTCCAGTCACCTGCACCACCATCATGGCCATGACAAGATCAGCCCATTTCTACCTAACGTGTTCTGTTATTTAAACAAACAAACAAAAAGGAGACAAGAGACCTGCTACTTACCATGCTCAGCTCCAAGCTGCAACTGTGTCCCAAGAGCCTCAGAGACAATTGTCACAACAAGCTATGCCTTGGAGCAACAGCAGGTTACCAGGCTTGCTCCAGGAACGCTGTGGGCAAGGGTAACAGGACACCTGCTTCCTGTCCTCCCCCCAGACCTGGAGCTCAGCTCACCTACAACTCACTGTTTAACTATTTAAGCTTTGGCCTTAGCTGTATGCCCACAGTTCTCGCTCTAATAGTAAGGCTAAGAATGCTCCATTGGCAATGCTCTCAGCTTCTCCCACCTTTTTGAATATTCCTTCCAGTCTCTTCTTGAACAATTACTATCCTTTTACCCTTCCTTTAACACGGGGGGCGGGGGAGCGGAATGGGGCATGGGAGGTACTCCCTGATAGTCTGCTGTTCATTCATGACCCGTCTTTTCCTGCACACTCTCCCTGTCGATGAGTTCACACATACCCATAGCTTCAATGACTAAAGGCCTGCTTTAGGCTGAGCCTCAGCCACTCCCAGATCGCCTTCTTTCCAGCCCATCTCTCTCTTGGGACCTTTAGATGCAGCCTTCCTGTACTGATTTTACCAGAAATTGCAAATCCAAATTCCCCCAGGTCCACCAAGGTAGCATTAAATGCAGGAAATGTGTCAGGTATAAGAAAAACTATAGTATAAGTTTGATGATAAAAGGCAACTGACTCTCTACCTTAGTGTCCAAGATACTATTAAGCAGAAATTATCAAAGTGTGGTCCCTGACCAGCAGTGTCAGAGCATCAGCATCAGCTGGGAACTTGTTAGAAATGTAAGTCTCTAGATTTATTGATTCAGAACCACTGTGGTAGGGAATGCTGGGGATTGTGGCAAAATGTGGAATGCATGCCCCATGTAGAAGGGGCAGCTACAATGGGGCACCTGGGGGACACAGATGGCTGAGCAACAGACTCTTGGTTTTGGCTTAGGTCGTGATGTCATGATCTCATGGGTCCTGGAATGGAGCCCTGGGTCAGCTCTGTGCTCAGCAAGGAGACTGCTTGAGAATCTCTCCCCTGCCCCTCCCCCAACTTGCACGCAGACACTTCTTCTCCCCCCACCCTCACCAAAATAAATAAATAAATCTCAAAAAAACAAAACAAAACAAAAGAAGGGGCAGCCACCCCTGGGCTTCAGCCCCATGGGAATGGATTTTTGTGTTCCTCATCGGCTAATTCCAAATTCACTAAAAAGACATTCAAACACCTTTATGAACTGTTTCCAAACTACCTGTCTAGAGGCATCTCCCACTTACAATATTACTTGCTGTCCATTAGTTCATATCTCTGAACTATTTATTATTTGTGGACACTGTTTTTAAGTGCTCTGTAAAGAATAACTCGTGTAACCCTCAGAACCTCAAGGAGGTCCTAATATTATCCAAACCACAAAGAAGTAAAGAAGCTTGCCCCAGACGTGGGAGGCAAGATCCAAACCCAGGCAGCCCACTCACGGGGTCTGAGTTCTTAGCCAATATGCCATGCTGCCTGTCGGGAAAGATGGACCTCTGCCACTTCCCCTTGCTCCTGCTGCAGGTGAATGAGGGCCTGCTTCAAGGCCTTGCTCACACCCAAGAGCCACCATAAAAGCCTCCCCAGGCCCAGCATCGAAATGCCTTCCCTGCCCCTCCCCCAGGCTCCTGGAGCACAGAGTATAGACTCCTTTGGGCAACTTGCCAAATTCTGGTCTGCTGCGGTGTCTATGCAACATTCATTTATTCATCCCATCAGCAAATGACTCCTGAGCCCCTACCAAGTGCCCGGCACCACAACTGATAATCAGAATTGATGGTGACCTAGGCAACAGTCCCTGCCATCGTTAATAAAACTAGTTACCAGTTCTGCACACACAATTATAAGGTTTTCTATGCACTCTCCCATTTAGCTCTCCCAAAACCTAGTGTACAGATGAAAAAACTTAGGGGTGACCTAAGAGGGCAGACGACTTCCCACAATCATACAACTAGTAGTGAATGATGGTGTCTAGCTCCAGACTTCTCCAGAAAGACAGAAAAACAGACAGAAATGACCATACAGAGTGGGACGTGCCGGGATAGGAGCTCAGACAGTGTACAGTGGGTGTTCCAAGGAGAGGCCATACCAGGACCTTCCTGTCTCCTTTCCCTTCCAAGTCCCCCAGCTATAAATTCTGCAAGGGCTGAGACCATGGCTTATTCATATCTGTTGTAGTCTAGCCCCTAGCATATTACTTACAGTCCAGATTGCTATTGACCTGAGCAGAATTATCAAAATCTTAGAATATCTGCCTCAAAAGTCTATATTCTTGGGGATTTGGAGAAAAGAGCCTATGAACAGGCAAGAATCAGGATAAAGAGGAAGAAAAGAGTTGGGAGTCCTTAATTTGGACCCACAGGAAGAAATGCCATTCAAACTTACTAAAATGCTGGATGTGTTACCATGTGTGTCTACAGCCTGATCTCACTGGGCACTACTGGAAGTTTAGAGAGTGCAGGAGCCTTTGTGGGTGGACTCGGGCTCCTGGGTGAGAAGCCCCAGGGCCCACATTGGCTATCAAGATATGGCTACAGGCCTGAAACCTCACATTTAGTCTCTGAGCACACTCTGTAAACACTGAGGATGGCAGCCCCAATTCCAGTTACACAGAATTCTGAATTAGGGAGAAGTTCTGAATTATATATGCAGAATTCTGAATTAGGGATCAGTTCATGGGGTCTTACTGAACCCTGAAAGTGTCACTCCTGTCTTCCACTAGAACCCCCAGGTTCTCAGAAGTGTTAGAGCTCTGGTATCCAAAAGTGAGCAAGAGGGGCACCTGGGCGGCTCAGTCATTGAGCATCTGCCTTCGACTCAGGTCATGATCCTGGAGTAGAGCCCCGCATCAGGCTCCCTGCTCAGCGGGAAGCCTGCTTCTCCCTCCCTTACTCCCCCTGCTTGTTTTCCCTCTCTGGCTATGTTTCTCTCTGTCAAGTAAATAAACAAAATCTTAAAAAAAAAAAGTGAGCAAGTACTGGGGGAATTTGAAGATTATGATAGCAGCCATCACTGATTAAGTTTCTGTGTGCCAGGCATCGTCCCAGCCTTTAAAAATACTATTTCTAGCCAACATACAACCTTGTATGTAGCTATGATTTGCCTCATCTGACAAACGTAGAAACTGAGGCTCAGGAAAACTGAGGGACCAGGTCACTCAGCAACTAGATAAAGAAGCCAAGATTCAAATCAGGTTCTGACTCCAAAGCTTTTGAATTATGCCCAGCTACCTCCCAAAGATGATGATGATGACACCAAAATTACTTCCCGCCATGAAATGACAATACCTGAGATTTCTTGACCAAAGGGCAAGGACTGAAACTTGACAGCAAATCACAACAGCCAGCGCCAGGGACCTGAAATTCTCTCTGTATCTCCACAGAGCTTAGCTGAACGGGACTCAACTCGGCAGCTGGCGTCCAGGTTAGGACGGCAGGAGACAAAGCCCAGAGAGTGCGGCAGGTTACTTGGAAACCACACACCCCAAAGGGCAGTCACACTGTGCTTTCTCCAGGCATCAGCCGACTGCCTTCCCCACATCTGGGAATAGGCAGAAATAGATAAGGCAGAAATGACTCGCTAACATTAGGAAATCCAAAAGTGTGTTAGCCATCTCTACATGTTTTGGTGGGATCCCAGGAAGCTTCCCAATCCTACACCAATGTCATGAATTTGTAAGACCCAAAAGAACGATATTTATGCTAGCATTCTAAATTTGCTTCATTGTTGAAGAGATGGTTTCTATCTGGGGCAATCCCACAGCCAAGAAAGAAAGCCCATCTACCACCGTTGCTTTGCACACCCCCAGTGATGGAGTGTTCACCACCTTCCATGGCAGCCATCCCATGGCGAAACAGCTCCTGGAGGATTTACGGTTCTTCTGAAACCTGCCCACCTACAATCTGTCAACGATAACTTCAAAAGTCAACCGAACAACTGATCTTTTTAAATTCTGATTTTTTAATATCAACAAACAACTATACTGTATGACCACAACTGCCACTTTACTGTCTCTTCTGCTTCCTCAAGAATGCAGCCATGGGGCCCCTGGGTGGCTCAGTGGGTTAAAGCCTCTGCCTTTGGCTCAGGTCATGATCTCAGGGTCCTGGGATTGAGCCCCGCTTTGGGCTCTCTGCTTGGCATGGAGTCTTTTTCCCCTCCCTCTCTCTGCCTGCCTCTCTGCCTACCTGTGATCTATCTCTCTTGTCAAATAAATAAAATCTTTAAAAGAAAAAAAAAAAAAAGAATGCAGCCAAGAGGAGCTGTTAGGGGAGCCAAGCTACCAAGGCAGCTGCCCGGCAATCACAGACAAGCCTGCCCTGGCTCCTCGAGCTAGCCTCAGCAGTACTTGCCCTGGGGAGCCCGGGCTTGTCATTAGCGCTAATTGTCATGGCTGCCAAGGAAACCCTCACACAGTTTGCAAACAGGCTAAGCACACACCGTAGGCAAGGGATCCCAAAAGGGAGGAGAGTGACTCAGGCCCTCTCCTGAAAGACTATCATTACAGATCTTCGACTTACTCTATGCTTCTGTTGTTTTCTAGAGAACGGTGTACCCTTTCCACTCCTTCTTGTCCTTCATGGGGGCTGCATCTCCTGCCAGAACCATCCAGTGGTACACGGCTCTCCACTACAGCTAGCTTCCATTCCCAGTAACTTTAAGGAGGTAGTTTTATTTATTTTTTTGCGTATAGTTGACACACAATGTTATGCTGCTTTCAGATTTACAACTTAGCGATTTGACAAGCTTATGCTAGGTTCACCACAAGTGTAGCTGCCATCTGTCCCCTCACCTCACTTCTACAATATCACTAACTGTATTCCTTATGCTCTGCTTTTTTTGTCCTGTGACTTACTCATTCCAGAACTGGAGGCCTGAATCTCCTTCTATGAAGATATTTTTAAAAGACAGCACCAGCAAGTTTGTCAAAAACCTCTTGTAAGTTTTTGCCACAAAACAAAAGAGTTTTCTTTAAAGTAAAAATCAGGGCTAGGACTTCGGCATTGCTTAGTAATATTTTAGATGGGAAGACAAACTGATGTGACCTGTCTTCCCAGGTACAGAATTGTCAAAAGTCAGCACTGCTTTTTACATCTAAAAGAATAAGAGTTTAGGGCACCTGGGTGGCCCAGTGGGTTAAAGCCTCTGCCTTTGGCGCGGCTCAGGTCATGATCTCAGGGCCCTGGGATCGAGGCCCACATCAAGCTCTCTGCTCAGCAGAGAGCCTGCTTTCTCCCTCTCTCTCTGCCCGCCTCTCTGCCTGCCTGTGATCTCCCTCTCTGTCAAATAAATAAATAAAATCTTTAAAAATAAATAAATAAATAATAAAAGAATACAAGTTTAGAATACCATTGCTGCCTCCTGCTAAACTCGAGCCCCAGAGTGCAAGAGGGACAAAGCAAAGATGCCTATTTGTTTGTTTTTGAATCATCTTGTTACCGAAAGATCCCCTTTACCTGCGGGACTCAAAGCATCAAGACCTCCAAAGCATATTTACTCTTTTCAAAAAGTAAGCCTCAAGCCTGTCCACCACGGAAGCCCAGTCCTGGGGGGTGCAGTCACTCCTGGCTCCCTTGGGGCAGGGTTGGGGGGAGGTTGGGTACCTCGGTCCAGAGCAGGCCAAGGGAGCTGGAGAGCCCGACCGTCTAGCGGCGGTCTAGAAGCCGCTCCGGAGCGCCGCTCCTGCAGTTCCTGGGCTGGACCCACACAGGGCGTCGAAGCCGCTATTGTTTGACCTCCCGCGGCCCGCCGCACCCACCGCTCGGGCTGCACGGGCGCTGCGCACCCGCGGCCTTCCCCGGGCCGAATTCCTGCCATAGTTCTCCCATGCGGCCCCGCTCACCTGGGGGCCGCCGAGCCGGCAGCCGTCCAGAGACGCGGACTCCCCAGCGTGGCCCCAGCCCCACCTCCCGGCTCGCTCCACCGTCGCGACCGCCGGGACGCAGTTCCCGGAACGACCGGCGCCACGCAAGCCGGGGATGCAGCCCCGGGAGCCCGGAGCCTGGGCGCCCTCCCGGGTGGGGCCGACCGAGCCCGCCCACCACAGTGCTGGAGCCCTGCGGGCCCGCGGGCAACTGAGCCTTCCGCGCCGGCAGCTGGAGGCCGGGGGTCCGCGGTACCACCGGCTCCCGGGATTGCAGCCCCACCTCACCCACACAGGGGTGGAGACTCCCCAGCGCCCCCGAGACGAGCTATTTTTAAGTCTGTTACGGAGGCGGGAGGGAGGGGAATGCCACGTTTAATCCGTCTGGAAAATCCGGGATTCAAGAGAGTGGCTCCCAGGCCTTGCTGAGAGAGCGGCCGCGTGGAGCCCAGGAAGCTGGACGCGCTCCCTTGTGTGTACACACACACACCAGCTGTTGCAGAGCTAGTCCTTAAAGCAAGCAATCCCACAACCCCCAACCCTCTAGCTTGCCCTGAACCCAGCTCTGAAACCCAGGACCAAAAAACTCTTACTCTCCTGATATTGGTCCCAGATCCTTAGCCAGTCACTGCTTTACTCACATTTCTGGGATTTTTTTTTTTTAAGCCTCCCTCCCACTCCAGCCACACTTTGTGCCTTGAGGCAGCCAAAGCAAAAGTGTATGGAAACAAGTTTTGGAAGGATCTAGAGAAATTGGACACCCTGTGCATTGCTGGTGGGAATATAAAATGGTACAGCTGCTGTGAAAAGGAAAATGGTGATTCTTAAAAAAACTAAAAATAAAATTACCATGTGATCCAGCAATTCCATTTCTGGGTATGTACTCAAAAGAATGAAAACAGGGACCAAAACAACTTTGTACACTGGTGGGTGCTCATAACAGCATTATTCATGATAGCCAAAAGGTGTAAACAAACCCAAGTGTCCATCAACATATAAATGGATAAACAGGATGTGCTATATACATACAATAAGCTATTGTTAAAACATAATGAAATACTAGGGCACCTGGGTGGCTCAGTCAGTTAAGTGGCTGCCTTTGGCTCAGGTCTTGACCTCAGAGTCCTAGGATAGAGACCCACCTGTGGCTTCCTGCTCATTGAGGGGAGTCTGCTTCTCTCTCTCCCTCTGTTCCTCCCCCTTCATGCTCTCTCTCTCTTTCAAATAAATAAATAAAATTTTAAAAAACAGGAGGCACCTGGGTGGCTCAGTTGGTTAAGCGACTGCCTTCGGCTCAGGTCATGATCCCGGAGACCCGGATGGAGTCTCACATCGAGCTCCCTGCTCAACGGGAGGCCTGCTTCTCCCTCTCTCACTCCCCCTGCTTGTGTTCCCTCTCTGGCTGTGTTTCTCTCTGTCAAATAAATAAAATCTTTAAAAAAAAATAATGAAATACTGATACATGCCACAATATGAATGAACCTTGGAAATATTATGCTAGGTGAAATAAGCCCGATACAGGAGGAGAAATGTTGTGATTCCACTTATACAAGATAACTGGAATAGTAAAATTCATAGAGATATTCCAGAAAGTGGAATAGTGGTTACCAGGAGCTGCGGCAGGGTGTGGGGAGTGTAGGGAATAGGAAGTTATTGTTTAATGGGTACAGAGTTTCAGTCTGGGACAATGGTAACGTTCTAGAGATGAAGAGTGGTGTTGTTTGTGCAACAATGTGAATGTACTTAATGCCACTGAATTGTACATTTGAAAATGGTTAAAATGGTAAATGTTATAGTATATGTATTTTTTATCCCAACTTTTTAAGTGAAAAAAAAAAAAAAAAAAAGACCTGGGTGGCTAGGACCAAGTCAAGTAGGGACGTTTGTAAGCCATCTACTCTGATGGGGAATCTTGTTCCTCCTCTCCCTCTTGGCCAGGACACTCTTTTCACTCCGGAAGTTCCTGCCGCCTACTAGAGGAGAGAAAAAAATCAAGGCTTTAGAGTCTAAGATGCATTAACAAACATCCTGGAAGAGAGTACAGGCAACAATTTCTCTGACATCAGCTGTAGCAACATTTTTCTAGATATGTCTCCTGTGGCAAGAGAAACAAAAGCAAAAATAAATTATTGGGATTACATCACAATTAAAAGCTTCTTCACAGCAAAGGAAACAATCAATAAAACTAAAAGGCAACCTATTGAATTGGAGAAGATATTTGCAAATGACATATCCAATATAGAAGTGATACAACTCAACACCCTAAAAACAAATAATCTGATCAAAAAACTGGGCAGAAAATATCAACAGACATTTCTCCAAAGAAGACATACAGATGGAGTGCCTGGGTGGCTCAGAGTGTTAAGCCTCCGCCTTCGGCTCAGGTCATGATCTCATCTCGGGCTCTATGCTCAGCAGGGAGCCTGCTTCCACCGCACTCTCTGCCTGCCTCTCTGCCTATTTGTGATCTCTCTCTGTAAAATAAATAAATAAAATCTTAAAAAAAAAAAAAAGAAGACATACATATGGCTAACAGACACATGAAAAAATGCTCAGCATCACTCATCTTTAAGGAAATGCAAATCAAAATCACAATGAGATATCACCTCACAACTCTTAGAATGGTTAAAACCAACAACACATGAAACAACAAGTGTTGTTGAGGATGTGGAGAAAAGGGAAGCTTCTGGCA
Source organism: Spilogale gracilis (assembly GCA_004023965.1). NCBI lineage: Eukaryota > Metazoa > Chordata > Mammalia > Carnivora > Mephitidae > Spilogale > Spilogale gracilis. The sequence goes on from PITA01002337.1 coordinate 78,939, forward strand.
TTGTTGGTAGGAATGCAAACTGTACAGCCACTCTGGAAAACAGTATGGAGATTTCTCAAAAAGTTAAAAATAGAACTACTGGGTATTTACTCAAAAAATACAAAAACACAAAATCAAAGAGATATGTACACATCTCTATGTTTATTGCAGCATTACTTACAATAGTCAAATTATGGAAGCAGCCCAAGTGTCCTTTGAAAGATGAATGGATAAAGAGGTGAATATATATATATATAGGAATATATATAGGAATATAATTCTGCCATAAAAAAGAATGAAGTCTTGCCACTTGCAACAACATGAATGTAGCTAAAGAGGATAATCCTAAGCGAAATAAGTCAGTCAGAGAAAGACAAATACCATATGATTTCATCATGTGGAATTTAAGAAACAAAACAAACAAGCAAAGGGAAAAAAGAGAAAGAATCAAATTTTAAAAAACAGACTTTTAGCTAGAGAACAAACTGATGGTTACCAGAGAGGTAGGTGGGGGATGGGTGAAATAGGTGAAGGGGGTAAGGAGGGCACTTGTGATGAGCACTGAGTAATGTACAGAATTGTTGAATCACTATATTGTACACCCGAAACTAATATAACACTGAATGTTAACTGTACTGGAATTAAAATTTTTGAAAAGATACATTTTATATTTCCACATTCCCAAACTATGTAACCCTGGAAAAAAATCACTTAGCCCTTCTATTTCTTCTATTCCTCTTTATTTTATTTTATTTATTATGTTATGTTAGTAATTATACAGTACTTCATTAGTTTTGTGGCCAAAGCTTCTTACCAATAGCACGCTATATATGCAGAGTAATAGGGTCCGTGGTCAAAGAAAAGGGGCTGATACAAAAGCAAAGGTCAAGCAAAGCTTTATTTTGCACCAAGCATCAGAATTTTTACTGGCCAGCCAGGGTCGTTTCTCAAGAGAGAAATTGACGCTGCTTAATTTTCCAGACTAGCTTTTATGGGGCAAACTCACAGACCAGAGTTAATTTGCATCTTCTCTGTCCCCGGAGCTACAAGGTAGGGGCAAGTACTGAGTACTAGTAGCTGACCATTAATCCTCAATTTGCATCCTTATAGGGTCCAGAGATTGAGGGTTATCTGATTGGGTGCCTCCCCCAACCTGGATTTGCCTTTGTTTCCCAGATGCTCCTTGCCCATAATCCCTGAAACTGTTTTTCTGAGTAAATAGCAAGGTGGCTTGGATTTTAGAACAGGTCCTTACACAGAGAAAAGGGGAGAGCCACATACCAAACTCCATAGTGGTACAAGAGGCATTTTCACTGTTTGTTCTATACCATCTTGTTATTTGAAATTCTAAGAAAGAGTGTGGGATTTGGGGGAAAAATTAATTTAGAGAAGCCACCAGTATGGCCTATTTGCGAAGTCTATCATGACTAAAACATGTGCACAGACTAACAGAAGAGGCTAGAAGGAATCCAAGGTCATCTGGAACCCCAGAAATCCCACACTTCTTACCACTCACTGCTTTTAGCCTCTTGCCCATGCCCCCTTTTCTACAAAATAGAAATATCCTTTTCTACGGAACGAACTGTACTTCTTAAGCAATACGTTATTCATTTATTTCTGACATTTTATTAATTAAAGGTATTTTACTGTCAGGTAAGTCTCCCTATAAACATCAAATTATCAACATTAACACAGTGAATTCATATAATCACAGCCCCACATAAAGAAATGTGACATTCAGATTGATCTATTTGGTCCCATCATGAAACAACTCAGATATTTTTGAAATATTAAAACTATTCCTGGGGTGCCTGGGTAGATCAGTTATTCATTGGAGTCTTAATTTCAGGTTATGATCTCAGGGTCGTGAGTTTGAGCCCCACCTCAGGCTTGCATTGAAGAGCCTGCTTAAGATTCTCCCTCCCTCTCCCTCTGCCCCTCCCCCATCCCACTTTCACAGGTGACAGGTGCTGCGTAGGCACTCTCTCTAAAAAAAAAACACACAAAAAAAAAAACCAAAAAAAAAAAAATGGAAAAAAATAAATTTAAAGGTATTCCTAATTAAACCCTTCAAAACCTTTAGAAATGTTAGCTGGAGAACAATTTATCATGTATCCTTCAGATGTAGAAATGAGATCCAACGTGTGTGACTGTCCTCCCTGAAAGCTGGCACTGAGAATCCTCACATGTGGGGACAATCAGGAGAGCTGAAAACCAGCAGGCGTTCAGCTGTGAGGAGGAACAGCAGGCCCCAACCTCTGACCATGGTGTCAGATATCTAAGAAACCAGCGCAAGTAGCCAGGAATAAATAAAGCTGGGCAGGAGACATAACTTGTATTTTTTAATAAGACTCTCAGAGCAGTGATTCTCAGAGGGGGAAATATCAGAATGGAAGGGCACGGGGTGGGGGGCAATGTAGTTTGAAAAATCAGATTTTTATATTTGGAAAAAACAGAAAAAAATTTTCCCCTAAAGCCAACTACCAAAAGGAAAGTACTAGAAAATGTTGGTCAATGAATATTTGTAGAAGAAATATTGATTCTCATACATCCTGGAAGGAGGAGGTAAATTTTTTTCTGACTGTTAAAGGGGAAGTGGTCTGTAAAAATTAGAATTTGTAATTTGTTTTTATGAACCAATTGAGGTAGGGTAAGGAATAGCAGACACTCTGGGAAAAGCAAGAGAGTATCGGGGGAGGAATGCGGCTAGTAATTAGAATAAGTATGAGGGGTTCCCGCAAAATTCACATGTTGAAATCCTACCCCTCAATGTGGTGGTGTATAGCAGTGGGGCCTCTGGGAGGGTCTCACCCTCATGAGTGGGAGCAGTTCCTCTTTAAAAGAGACCCCAGAGATTCCCGTTGACACTTTCTATTATTTGAAGATTCAATAAGAAAAGTGCCCTCTGCCACAGGAAGAAGATCCTCACCCTAATCTTAGAATACCAGCCTCCAGGGGCGCCTGGGTGGCTCAGTTGGTTGGGCGACTGCCTTCGGCTCAGGTCATGATCCCGGAAACCCGGGATCGAGTCCCACATCGGGCTCCCTGCTCGGCGGGGGGCCTGCTTTCCCTCTCTCACTCCCTCTGCTTGTGTTCCCTCTCTGGCTGTGTTTCTCTCTGTCAAATAAATAAAATCTTTAAAAAAAAAAAAAAAAGAATACCAGCCTCCAGAACCGTGAGAAGTAAATTTCTGTTGTTTCTATGCCACCCTGTCTTTGACACTGGGTTACTGCAACCCAGACTGACTGAGACAGAACTCTGTCTGCTTGATCCAGCTCTATCTTCTACAACTCAGTCAGTGGTGGGCACACCGAAGGGACTCAGTTAATGCTCATTGACTGAATGCATTAATGAATATCAAAATCAGTACCAGAGAGGTGCCTGGGTGGCTCAGTTGGTTAAGTGACTGCCATCGGTTCAGGTCATGATCCTGGAGACCCGGGATCGAGCCCTGCATCGGGCTTCCTGCTCGGCGGGAAGCCTGCTTCTCCCTTTCTCACTCCCCCTGCTTGTGTTCCATCTCTAGCTGTGTTTCTCTCTGGCAATTAAACAAATAAAATCTTAAAAAAAAAAATAAATAAATCAGTACCAGAAATCAAGTCTCTTTGGCACCAGTCAATTCGCTCCCAGGTCCTGACATTAATCTTACAGAAGTCAAAGTAACATGTAGCCAAACGTTAGTTTCCTCTCCTAACACTCATTTTCTCTTCCTACTTAAATGTTTCAGCCTCTCTTGCAGCTACACTCTGACCAGTGAGATGTAAGGGAAAGTGTTATTAGGGACTTGTAGGAAGTCTTCATAAAATAAAGGAGAGGCACCTTCCTCCTGTTGCCTGAAATGCAGACATATGTGCTGGAGATCAACCAACCATATAGACCATGGGCTATTGATAAAGTCCGGTGTCGATTGCTTCCCCCAAAACAACTGAGGATGCTCAGGATAATGCAAATCACACTGCAAGGTTTATTTCCAGCTAGCTGGGGTCCAAGTTTATTTCCAGCTAGCTGGGGTCCAAGTATCTGCCTGGAACAGTGGGTTTCAACAAGGACCCTGAATACAAGGGTCTAGGGGTTTATATGCATTTCAAACAGCAAGCATGAGTTACACAGTAATTTTCTTGGTTGGGTGAGATAATATTTTAAACCCCCCCTCCCCCACTCCCGCCGCCCAGTTCCTGGAATGCCCAGACATTCCAGGAACTGAAGCAAGATGCACAAAATGGTTTCTTGACTTAACTGCCCTCATTTGATAAACACAGGCCTTGTAAAGGCATAAACCATCAGAGGGTTTTAGATATGTAGAGGCCTAAATCACCAGGGGGTTACAGAGCCTGTTATGGCTGCCTTTAGGCTAAGCAGGCCCTAACACTATGGGACACTAAGGATGGCAAATGACAAATAAAAAGATCCAAGAAACTTAGGTCCCCGATGATTGTTGTGACGATAGCCCCCCACACACTCCCTGAATCGCCTGCCCTCAGACTCTTTTTACATGAGAGAGAAAGAAGCTTCTATATTTTATGTACCAATGGTCTTTGGGACTTTTCTACTACAGAGAAAGCTGATCTTAACTGATACATCCCCACCCCCCTGAGGAACATGGGCAAGAACTGAAAGCTGTCACTCCCAGAAGTGTCCAGTCCTATGACCCAGTGCTACCTCTATTTGTTACCTGGACCCAATGTCCCAGTCCCCGAGCCCTCTGGGCCTTGAATCAGATCCCTGTAAGTCCTGGGACAGTGCTTACGGCAGAGGTTCTCCACCAGGGTGTTGCTTCCTCTGACTATAGTCCTTCCTTCTTTGTTCATGTAGTTCCACAGATGTAGCGCATAGGAGTCATTGAAGCTCAGGTCTCTGTCCCAGACTTCATAGTAGCGCCTCCACTCTGGGTAGGAGATGGGATAAAATCTTTGGGGGTGCAGAAAGGACAGATTCAAACACCTGAGGTCACTCACCTCCTGGAAGTCTCCAAGTCTGCACCACAGTCTCAACATCCTCGTCATTAAACTGGGACCCTGGTTGCCCCAGATTTCTGAATTGTAGTGTTCCACAAAGTTTTCCATGCACTCCCACAAGAAGGGATGGTGGGGGAGGAAGCCAAATACCCCATTACTAGAGTATTGAGAAGACTGTGCAGCCAGAAAGTTCTCCTCAGGGATGGGCCTGATGGAGATGACATCGGTGTCCATGTATATGCCACCGTACTTCCAGATGATGGCCAGGCGGGATGCATCTGAGCTGACGTGGAGCCAGTTGCTCTCCATGCTGGCATTGATCTGCAAGAACAGGAGGAAATCAGCCACAACAGAAGGGGGAAAGGGCAGGAGGCTAGCTGAGGAGAAGGAAGCAAGCCAGCTTCTCAAAAATCTACTGCATAAAAGCCCAATTTTGCCAATTTGCCAAACTTATCTCTACCCAAAAATTTGCCTTCAAGTGACAAGTTTAGAGCAGTCAATAACAACAGAAAGATTTTTTTTTTTAAAGATTTTATTTATTTGACAGAGAGAAACACAGCCAGAGAGGGAACACAAGCAGGGGGAGTGAGAGAGGGAGAAGCAGGCTTCCTGCTGAGCAGGGAGCCCGATGTGGGACTCGATCCCGGGTCTCCGGGATCATGACCTGAGCCGAAGGCAGTCGCCCAACCAACTGAGCCACCCAGGCGCCCCACAACAGAAAGATTTTAGCAGCTTTTAAAGATTTTGTGAATTTGTTAAAAAAAAAAAAAAAAGATGAAGCAATGGAATGGTAAAGAGGAAACCCACTAGGGATTTCACAACAAACCCTTTCAGTCATTTTCAGCAGGGTGTACAATTTTTTTTCAAAGATTTTATTTATTTGACAGAGAGAGAGAGACAGCGAGAGAGGGAACACAAGCAGGGGGACTGAGAGAGGGAGAAGCAGGCTTCCTGCTGAGCAGGGAACCCAATGCGGGGCTAGATCCCTGAACCCTGGGATCATGACCTGAGCTGAAGGCAGACACTTAATGACTGAGCCCCCCAGAAGCCCCCCAGCAGGGTGTACATTAACCACAAATATGAAACTGTGAAGAAGGAATGTCTTGAGTCCTAAAAATGCTAAAAACTGATAAAGAAAAAAACTAGGAAACTACAAATGGATCAGTATGTATGCTCTTTGAGAAATTGGTAGAAGAATCTTAAAATGCATGCATGTCTTCTTTCAGTAGTTAATTCCTTTAATAATATTCATGGAGGCCCTACTTTCTATGTGACAGGCTCTGTTATAGTTGCTAAGGAGATAGCAGTAAACAGACAGACATAAATCCCTACTGGGTGGAGATAGACAATAAACAAATCAATATATAATATGTTGGATGTTCATAAGGATAGTGAAGGGGAAAAAAACCTGGATAAGGGAACTATGAAGGGGGCAAGGTGGAGCCCTATCTTTTCTTGGCTTCCAATAGAAACTTGAATGAAGCTGATCAGTGAACTCTGCAGATATCTCAGAGAAGAGGGTTCTAGGTAGAAGGACAGTGAGTACAAAGGCCCTGAGGTAGGAGCACACTCACTATGTGCAGGAACAGAAAGGAGGTAGGATGGCTAAAGCAGAGTAGTGTAGGAGAGGAATAGGAGATGGGAACAGAAAGGAATGGGAGGAGAGGGAGGCAGATCACATACACTGGGATAAAGACTGAAATTATTTGGAAGGTTTGGAAGAAAGGAGTGTGATCTGACTTAGTGTTAAAAGGGTCATACTGGCTGCTCTGTGGAAAACAGACATGGGTGGGGTTTGGGAGGTGGCAAGGGCAGAAGCACAGCGGCAAGTTAGGAAGGCTGTTGATGTGGTCACATACGTCCCAGGGCCCACCTGGTTCTGAAAACTCAGCATTGTAAAACTGATGTACCCCTCAGAGGACTCAAACTGCACCCTATGGAATATTAGCGCCAAGAAAACCTTAATGTCCTACCGAAAGAGGCATCCATGCTCAAATAAGTTTAGAAGATGCTGGGTTGAATCAAGTTAACATTTCTTTAGTTCAGAACTACAGAACCTTTCATCTCCTCATGTACATGGTTAATTAGTCTGTGAAGGGAAAAAAAGTGGGGAGAGGGGTAGTGTGCAGCATCTTTCAAGGCAACTGGAGCAGAGATTTATTTGTGCAAGGAGCAAAGCACAGTTTAGCCCAGCCCCAGTGTGGGGAAAGTAGGCCAACACACTGCCTTCTTGTTTAGTTCTCCTGGAACACCCTCTGGCAGGGTATCCCTGAGAGCTACAGGGACCTCGCCAACCTGTCCCCTCCAGGGGCCTCCTGCACTGCCAGGGGCTGCCTCCCTGGCCCATGGCCTGCCCTGTTGCCTCCCAGGGACTCGTGCTGGCCACTGTCTATTTGTTGGGGACCCACTACTGGTGGCTGCAGGTGAAATCCCAGTCTGGTGAGTAGCTATATCACCTCCTGATGAGCCTCAGTTTGAGAGCTCCAGACTCTTCAGGAGAAGAGATGGGCACACTGGGATCTAGAAGTCCCATGGGGCCAAGAATAAGACTAGCCACTGCCCCCACAGGCCTGTCACTTAGTCCAGAAAATGCCTCCAGTTGGCAGTATGTAGGTGCTAGGGCATCCTCTCCATCCCACCCCACCCCCAATACCCCCCAACCCCACCCCAGGACAGAAGACTGAATAGTGGCAGCTCAAAGACCTCAGGCCCTAGAGTCTGGAACCTATAAACATCACCACCTACGGTAAAAGGGTCTTTGTGGATGGGATTACATTAAGGATCTTAAGATGGAGAGATTATTCTGGCTTGTCCTGATGAGCCCTAAATGCTATCACAAGTATCATTTAAGAATGTAGAGGGAAAGTTCACAGAGAGAGAGAGAGAGAGAGAGAGGAAAATGACACTTGTAGATCTCCACAGGAAGGATTTTTTTCTAGAGCTTCCCTGGCAACTGGGCCCCTGCCAGCACCATGACATCCACCCAGTGAAATGGATTTGGGACTTATAACCTCTATAACTGTAAGAGAAGAAATGTTTGCCATTTTAAGTCCACCTAGTGTGTGGTCATCTGTTGCAGCAGCCATAGGAAACTAACACAAGAATGTACACAATGGCCTCACTATTGCCTCTTGACCTGCAAAGCCTAAAGGATTTACAATCTAGCACTTTACAGAGAAAATATTTGCTGCCACTTGGTCCAGGCTCTGCTTAAAACTTAAAAAGGATTTTATATGGCAAGCAAATGGGATTATTTGGATGTTGATTTTTATTTTTTTATTTTTTTATTTTTTAAGATTTTATTTATTTATTTGACAGAGAGAAACACAGCTAGAGAGGGAACACAAGCAAGGGGAGTGAGAGAGGGAGAAGCAGGCTTCCTGCAAAGCTCGATTCTGGGTCTCCGGGATCATGACCTGAGCTGAAGGCAGTCGCTTAACAAACTGAGCCACCCAGGCCCCCCTGGATGTTGATTTTTAAATTAATTTTGAGTATTTTTAATAATTTTTATTTTTAAAATGAACATATTCTTATCACTAAAAGCACTCCTAATCCAATCACATAAAAATACCTACTATTACTGAACATTGTATGATTTTCTTCAGGTGGTTTTCTTCCATGTAGATTGGAGGGGAAGGTACATAGCTAAAACAATTACAATTACATTATAACGTAAGTGTATTTATTCCATATTGCATTGTAGTCATCATAAGATGTCACAGCAAAAACCTGCATAGTGAAGTTATTGACTGGTTCTACTGTAATTTCCTTAAGCACTATCCAGTTGTGGGTCCTCTGTGAGATAATATTTAACTGAAATATTATTTCATTATTACGCTATGTTACTAAGATGAAGATTACAAAATTCTCAAGAGCTCCAGGAGTTTCTTGGTCATATCTTAATATAACCCAATATCATATAGCAGCACTCTGCCTGATCCTTCACGAATTTCCTATTCACATCATTTTCAAATTAAGTATTGCCTAGTTTCCCACTCAGATGCAAAAAAAAGTTTAACATTGATAAATTTAAATAAATGAAAAATAAGTGGTTATACCCTCCAGAAAATATCTAGAAACTCATTCACTTAAAAATAGTCTCAAAGGAAATCTTGTTCCTAAGAAATAAGGCTGGAGGCATAAGACATGAGGCTCGAGATGAACCTAACTTAAGTCTTTCCTGCTCATTTGAGTCAGGACTCAACACTGTAGAAAGAAGCCCAGGATCTGGATCCTAGTTCCATCTACTGAGACCTTGTGCTCAGCTCACCTGCGCATAAAATGAGCAGATGGCCCGCTTTTCTGCGGTCCCTCCCAATGCTGACCTTCTAAGATTCTCTGAACACTTACGCGAGTGTACCATGAAAGCAACGGTGTGTCTTCAAACAGCCTTTTCATATTCAAAGGGAAGAAGAAAACATTGTCTATTGCTGAGAGGAGGGAAAAGCCTGGGTAAGTGGAGTTTGAGGACAGCCATGTGTTATTGTAGAGACCCTTCATGAAGAATGCCACAGGCTGCCCAGGGTAAATCTTGGCAGCAGACTCCACAGCACAAGAGACCAGTGGAGTTGGCTCCATTCTCTCCGAGGTCTCTATGAACACAATGCCATGCCCGTGGCCCAGGAGGGCTTCCGGGTCCTGCTGGGACTTCTGGGAAGGAAGGCAAGAGAAGAGGCAGCCGGACTTCACGTTGAGCTGGTAGAAGAAGACACAGACAAGCAGCAGGACGACCAACAGGAAGAGCTGGAGCTCCTTCAGCATATCTACGTCTCTCTCCTGATCTGCTCCTTTAAAGCAACACAACTCATTACAAAAATACACATTACCCAATAAAGATAGCACACAAGAAAATGGGACATGAATATCAGTTCTAAGATTAGATTTTTTAAAATCCCTAAAAAATATAATAATAAATCAAATACAATAATAGTAAAAAGAAAATACAATAATAGTAAAAAGAAAAATGCATTCACTAGGGTTTATCTGAGGAATTTGAGGAAAATAATCATTCATCTTTTTGAGTGGCCCATACAGCAACAGGCATGAAGAGCTTCAAGACATGAGCTATGGTAGACATTTTTCTGAAGTTTGCCCCAGGTTGTCTAGCTTTGGTTTGCAGGGCTTCAGGGAAAGGGGCATTTTAGGTTCTCAGTTGTTCCAAGTCAAGAGAATGAGAGAAACTTGGAAATCTTCATTTGGAGAGTTATAGGCAGGTGTTTGAGGAAACCAGAAGAACTCAGGATCCAGCCCAGTTTTATAGGTGCACAACAAACATTCAAAGACAATCAGAACTAGAATCTAACACCTAAAAAGATGTGTTGTTGCAACTTAATTTTTCTTCCTAAAATCACCCTCATTTCTGTCAAAGATAGCCAAATTAAAACTAATTCATTTGGAAAAAGAAAAGTCCATTCTAACAAATTTGGCCTAATTATTTATAGCAAGAATTATGATTGACCATATGGGGGTTTTTTTGCTTTGCTAGAAAATTTTTTAAGGTTTTTTTTCTATTTATTTATTTATTTGACAGAGAGATAGATCACAGGTAGACAGAGAGGCAGGCAGAGAGAGAGGGGGAAGAAGGCTCCCCACCAAGCAGAGAGTCCAATGCGGGGCTGATCCCAGGACCCTGAGATCATGAGCTGAGCCAAAGGCAGAGGCTTTAACCCACTGAGCCACCCAGGAGCTCCTAGAACTTTTTATAAGGAACTTCACATTGAACTTTTAATACCCTCTCAAGGCCAAAAGTCAAGCCAAATACTTGCCATCAGACTCACCTACAATACCTATAGATGTGGGGGAATTCCTCTCTTCCTGAGGTCCCTAAAATATCCCAAGATTCCTACATTTGCCAGGAAATGACATTTTTTACTCACCTGGTAAGGCTCCTGGGAACTCTATAAGCAAGGTATCAGGCCAATATTTCCAACGGGCTTTGTTGACCCCATAAAACCAAACTTCATTCCTTAAATCTCTCCAGTCATATCTGAGTCTATGCATGTGTCTCTCAAATATGGCATTCCAGTTAAAGCCTTGGTATTACAGCCAATGTTTTCAATGGTGTCTTGTTACAAGGAGAACAGATTCTCATTGGATTTATGTAAATGACTATAATTGCCTTGAGAGAAAGAATACTGAGTTTTGAATTCTGGAGAGTTCAGATAAGAAGAAAAGGTAATTATTTTTATTTGCTGACAAATAGTTTATCAAATTTCTATTAGCTCATAGATACCTTAAGAGAAAAGGTTTCCTTGAATCTGGAAGAGCAAACATTAAAGAACAAACAATGTTTAAACAAGAATCATAAAAATTATAATCATCGTTTTCAATTCACTTAGTCTCATGTAATTCATTCTTGTTCTTTTCTAATGCAATTTTTCCATTAGTTCTAGAAGGTCTTACCCATTTTGGTTTTATGATCTTAAAGATATCAGAAACCTGTGTTCATCAAAAGTACTTTTCATGAACATCTCTGAAGCTGAAACATATTTGCAAGAGCATTAGGACAATAACTCTAAGTGACAAAGGCTCAAAAATGGTCATGGTTAAAAGTCTGATGGGAGTGCATTACAATGCAGCTGACAAGGAAATTTGGTTATTTTTATGACACACAACATTTCAATAAGTAGAATTTCAAGTGATGACATTATATGAGGACATATTAAAACTTTAGGAATTTTATATAATTTTTGCAACAGTTATAGCATTTACCCATACAATGTAACTTAAGAAGGTTCATCATCATTTGTTTGACTATGTTTCCCATGTAACTTAACATAAATAAACACAAATAAACAACTCTAATTAGTCAAAAAGACTTCATTTAGAATTTGAATTTGGGGGGCGCCTTGGCGGCTCAGTTAGTTAAGCGACTGCCTTCGGCTCAGGTCATGATCCCCGACACCCGGGATCGAGCCCCACATCAGGCTCCCTGCTTGGCAGGAAGCCTGCTTCTCCCTTTCTCACTCCCCCTGCTTGTGTTCCCTCTCTAGCTGTGTTTCTCACTGTCAGACAAATAAAATCTTTAAAAAAAAAAAGAAAAAAAAAAGAATTTGAATTTGGGAGAAGTTTGTTAAAAACCGCAGAGATGATGTGCCTAAATAGGATTACAGACCATTACAAAACTTAAAAATTAATCTGAAAAAAGAAAACCTTAATTAATCTGTTTAACAAAGGTGGTCATATATAGCGTACATATTTGTTAACCAAGTTTAATTCTTTTATTATTGAGAAGTTTTAATTTTTTTAAGCAACCAAAAAAACTGATGAAGACAAAATATAGATCTTCATTTTCTCTGGGCAGAAAAAGAAAAAACTTTATTCATAATTTCTTATCGAGAGCAGACAAACAATCCAAATGTAGTCTTTTTAACAGAGAGAAAAACCAAATCCTAATCTTATATTAGTGCACTTTTAAAATTCATTCATGCCAACCTTAGTCTCAACCATGTATAAAATTATTCTCCAAAGATTCTCCTTCACTAAACTTTTATAATTTTCTTTTTCCATCTAGATTTTTGTGCTGACTTTTTCCTCTTTAAACAACCAATCTCGTTTCAGGACAAAATTATTTTTTTTTCCTCAACAAAAATGTATCCTTGGGCACCTGGGTGGCTCAGTTGGTTAAGCGACTGCCTTTGGCTCAGGTCATGATCCCAGAGACCCGGAATCAAGTCCCACATCGGGCTCCCTGCTCGTCGGGAAGCCTGCTTCTCCCTCTCACTCCCCCTGCTTGTGTTCCCTCTGGCTGTGTTTCTCTTTGTCAAATAAATAAAATCTTTAAAAAAAATTTTTTTTAAAGTATCCTCATTCTTAATACTAGATGTATCTCTCACTTTCCTACATGCAGAGTTCTTTCCATATTATTTCCAACTGTCTCAATCACATTTATCAGAATTTTAATTCTAAAAACCTCAGTCTCTAGTGAATATTAAGTAATAAGCAATTATGAGCTGTCTGTTACATCCTAATTCTTTGGCCAATTTATGGATACATTTCATAATTCATAAAATTGTGTTTTTTCACATTTTTCACAAGAAAGTACAACTTTCAATAAAGCATAATACATGTTTATAACCAGACCCAAATTTATCTTCAGTTTCTCTGTAATAAGAAGCCAAAGCAAATAAACCTACGTTTAGTAATTAATATTTCAGTATTTTACCTTATTAAAAAACTTTTATTTATTCGACTTACTTGCTTTTAACAACTACCCAATCATTATTTTATTTTCTTTTTTTCCCAACCATTATTTTAAATCATTTTTGCTGACAAATTGCACAGAAATAACAAACTTATTTGACCTTCAGAGAACCTTGGTAAAATAAAAGTTTTAAATTTAATGTTGACAACTCTAAAGACAAGTCTATCTTTTCATTTTATTTTTTATTTTTGGAAGGGTAGAAGAATTATTTTATTTTATTAATTTAATTAATTAACATATAATGTATTATTGGTTTCAGAGGTAGAGGTCAGTGTTTCATCAGTTTTATATGACACCTAGTGCTCATTACATCATGTGCCCTCCTTAATGTCTATCACCCAGTTACCCCATCCCCCCATCTCCCTCCCCTCCAGCTACCCTGTCTGTTTGGGTTTTTTTTTTTTTAAGATTTTATTTATTTATTTGACAGAGAGAGAAAGATCACAAGTAGGCAGAGAGAGAGGAGGAAGCAGGCTCACTGCTGAGCAGAGAGTTCGATGCGGGCCTCGATCCCAGGACCCTGAAACCATGACCTGAGCCGAAGGCAGAGGCTTTAACCAACTGAGCCACCCAGGCGCCCTACCCTGTCTGTTTTAATTAAACCAAAAAACTTGAATCTTAATTTATCAAAGATTATCCCAGATTACATGAACTTGAAAAACATTTGGATTAGTTCTTATCTTTCTGAGTTTTAGAATGCCCAATTTTTACAAGTGATTGTTTTTAACTCAATTAAAAATAGCCCCTTTACAAATTAATCTTTAGCAATACCATCCAGAGGTAGGGAAAACATGTCACATTTATAATACATATGGACACATATACACAAACAAGATGTCACCCAAATCTAGCCTTTGTTTCACTAATATTTGTGGAGAGGACGTTACAGACCCAATTTCCAAATATCTCTCTACTATAAAACAAATCTAATCATAAGGTAGCATTATAATCTATGGGTCTATTAATGAGTCATTTTCCATTTTCCAGTTAAAACATGGCCAGTTTTGTCCAAAGACCAAAAGCTGCAGCAACAAACAAATAAGCCAAATGAAGCCCAGAGTACCTCTGTGGTCATTGGTCCCTCCCCAAGGTGAGACAAATGGCTTCCTAGCTTCTCATTGGTTAGTCTTATAATTGACTTTCTCTAATTGTGTGCTCAAAAAAACGAATTCAGACATGTCAAAAGAATCCCATTTAGGCCATGTGAGACTCCAGCCTTAGTGAAAATGTCCCATTTAAGTAAGCACTTGCAAGTAGAGGCTTGGTGTGGACTGTACATGGAGCCTGCAGGAGTTTCCAGAGACAGTTCCCTAGGCTTTCAGTCACCTGAAAGCAAGTGTCCCTTCTCTTTGGAGCTGAGTGATTCAGTCTGTCATATTTCTAGCCAGAAAATTTACTCAAGCTTCATATTAATAATATCAATTAGCATAATGCCAAATCAAAAGGACAGGCCCATCAACCCCAACCCCTCTAGGTTATCTCCACCTACACAATATTACTGGTAACCCTCAACAGCTCCAATAAAAGTCAGAACCATCAACTTCAGTTGAAGAGATCCGGATATGGGGAGAACTCACCCAATACACCTGTGATGTGCTGAGAATTCGGAGGGACACCCTACTGGTGCTGAGTCTGAGGTCCAGAGGACCCCCCGGTGATCTCACAAGACTTGTTCTGATATCTTGCTGACTATATCAAGAAATGTTGATGCAAATTGAACAAACCTAGAGTTTTTAAAAGAAAGAGTTTTATTTGAACCCAAGCTAGGACAGTTGCCCAGGATACACAATCTTCACAAAGAAGAGGGTGATCTAGTGAAGGAACATTTGGTGTACTTTTAAAAGTTGCAAATAATTAGACAAAGAACATTACAGAAAGATACAGACCTTATCTTAACCTTCTAGTATATGCAAGGCTGTATAACTTTAAAAATCATGGGAACTGGAGGAGCTTTTTTTTTTTTTCTTTTTCTTACCTTGTGTTTGGAATGCTTCTTTCTGGTTATTTTTTAAACCAATCAGATGTACAATGTATGCTCATGGAGAAATAAAGTCCACACTCTGAGGTTTTGCAAAGTCATTTTGACCTTGGTAAATGTTAAAGTATGGCTTCCCTGGGAGCTCAGGAACAGGACCCACAAACATTAAAAGTTGAAAGATTCCTTTATCCAGCCAGGAACTTGCAGTTAGCCAGTATCTGAGGTCTTAGCAATGACAAATTTTTCCTGCTGTACTTTCCGATAAATCACCACTTAATCATCCAATTCAACAACCAGGGGAATTAAATCATTGGCAGAAGTTCAACACCAAATGCAAGAAGTTCCCAGGAAGCTTCTCCCTTTACTAAGATGCCCCAAACACAGAGACTTGGGGAAGAATAGGAGTCTGCACCATCTATCAGATGACTCATACACTAATCCTGCCTGTTCAAGAATCCATCAGGGAGGATTAAATGTATCATGGCACAACCCTGGAGCCAACAGATGGTGCACCTGGGCAGTTCGCTTCAGACAAACTCATGGGCAGAGACATGGAAAAGTTTCCTCACTAGACAGCCCTACAAATGGATTCTAACTCTGCAAATACAAGGTTCAATTTTAAAAAAAGCAAATTTACCACAAAAAAGCAATGAACAAATCCCAGTAGTCCAAGGACCTGGTGATCTCGATGGGAATTGACTCTCTGATTTCAGTGACATGGGTTCAGGAAGGGTGCTTTTGGCCTGAGGTCCCCCTTTGGTGTGCAAACTCCCTGTCAATCTCAGGAGGTCGGCTTCATCAGCCTCCCCTGATGTGGCAGTCCTCATATCTCCCAAGTCAGTGTTACTCTCCTGCGGTCTGCTCTCCAGCACTCCCTGACAGGAACACTTAGTAATCCTCTTCAGAGCCATCCTCTGCTCAGGGAGTCACTTGTCTTCAGTCCAGAGCCTTCCCCAAGCCATGATCAAGTATGTATGGTTTGCCCTGGATGCTCTGGTGTGAACAGGGCGGTCCCCTCCTGATCAGACTTTGGATCCTGACATAACAGGCCCTACATCAAAGAAGGTAAAGCTCTCCCACTTGTCTATGGCTTCTTGTTTCTATGTGGCCGAGGCTCCCCAAGACTGCTCTTTGGGTATCCGCACACACCTCTTCCTTTTCAACTGAATTTATTCTCTGAACCTAGGAATTCTAGGTTCAGCATGGCGTGGCATCTTTCCAGAGTTCCCTAGCATTGGATAGATTGGTTTTCTTTCCTTGCAGAGGGGAGAGGAGAACAGAGTTCCTGCTCCCCAATCTGGGGTAACTAGAGGGCTCCATTTTAGGGGAGCGATACATCCCTAACACCTGTGTCTCAGGTGCTCACATACCCTAGTGCCTCCCAAATGCTTGCAGAGGGGCCAAAATCGCTGAGCAACAAGTGGTGGAGTCAGAGAACAGGGAAGTAGTTGGTGGGCTTTGCCCCAAAGATGAAAGTAAACATTGGCGATGCCCTGAAATCCTAAAGTAGGACCTGTCTGCCCAAGAACTAAGGAGAGGGTATGATGAAAAGAGCCCTGAGCTCAGAGTCATGCACTACCCACCCCAGGCTGAGGGCACCAGGACAAGATTCCAGTTTGCCTGGAGCCTCTGCTCCCTCATGCACTCTGGAAGATAACAGGCCCACGGTGAGCGTGAAAGAGCTCTTGGTAAGGCAAAGATGCAACACTCACTGTCTACCACAGTGAAGAAGGGACAGAAAGAACTTGATGATGGTAGATGGCATTTGGACTCCCTGAAGACAAACATTAAGTTGTTGTTTTCAGATAAATGAACTCTATTTCCCAGCAAACCTTGAAAAAGGAAATCCTTGGCCCAGTGTGAGAGGGAATAAGGCACGTGCAGAAGCCAGCAGTGGGTCCTTGGTACTGGTGGGGGTGGGGTGGCCGTTTAGGGTCCCGGCGTGAGGTCCTTTCTAAATCCCTCTGAGGAGACCTCCTGTCCCCTGAGCCATTCTATGAGAAACCTCTGAGGGGCCCCCAACCCATCCCTTCAGTCTTCCTTTTTCTCTTAAGAACAGAAAACTGCCTTTCCTTCCTTCTGCTCCCCTTTCTGCTCTCTCTGGCTGAATCACACTAACCTTCTGTGGCTGTGGTCAGGTGCCCCAGCAACAGCTCCTCACCAGAGGCTCTAAGGATGGACTTCAGGAGACCCTGAACCCTGGACCCACAGCTTGTGGCCGTCCCTTTACCTGGATGCACCTATCCATAGCTTCTCCTACATGTCACCTCAGGAATGTCCCTGCTCTTTGACCTTCTGTGACATGAACTCTGTTCAAAATTCATCAAACTATTCACCACATAATCGCAGGCCTTCTCCAACCAGCCAATCAGGACCTAGGGACCCTGATGTGGGTATCTGAGTAGACGTGTACAAAGAGCTATTTACCTTTGAGGAGTGGATGGGTCTGAATACACTGGTGACAGTCACATGTGCATCTAGACAGTATCTACTTTCCTAGGAGTTTCTACCACTTGTGAAAGATTTTTTACTTCCTTCATTGCAATGTAAGCTCGACTTGGTCAATCCCACGGAATATGGAGCCTGGTATTTGCTGCTAAGTATAAAGACTTTAGGAAATGAAGATAGCTACAGACACAAAGGAATGAATAGGATGGGGGGGAAAACTCTGAATCCAGTGTTCTTTGGATTTTACAATGCTGTTCTTTGGATATTTGGAACTAGTACTAAAAAAATAAGATATAATAAATAAAAAATAAAAAGCAGTACAAGGAAGAAAACCATAGAAACATAGCAGAAAATTTCCCAACATTCTAGCCCTATGGATAACTTGTGATAACTTCAACTGTAAATAGTTCCGTGTTTGGGCCTAAACTCCCTCTGCCATAAAGGACTCACTGTATGAAGAAGGAAAGGGTAAAGGCATTTTTAACAATAAATGTTTGTTGAATTGAATTACACGTGGAAAGCACACTTCTCAATTCTGTAGCTTCTTTGAACTCTGATTGACTGTAAGAAGGAAATAGGCAAGCCCACAATACTTGTCCTATTTACTTTGGAACTTTGCAGACCACAGTTCCGGTTTTTAACTTATTTGTTGAGCAAGTGGGACTGATAAATTTGCTAAAGCATTCAGCTATCAGTAGGACAAAACCAATATGGTGATATCTTATCAACGTTGCTGATTCTTTTCACCACTGTTTTGAAGCTGGAACAAAGACTGGAGTGTTGGGTTTATATGAATAGTAAGGAGATAGCTGGACAGAGGCAGTTCACTGTAGAGTGAGAAATAATCCATAGCCTAATGCTTGGGAACCCATGGCAGAATAATTGAAGCACATAGAGGAGTGACATTATCAACATTAAATCTTTAAAAAAAAAATGTTTTTACCAAAGATCCGTGAATTTGGGCCAGAATAACATTCCCTTGTTACCAGGGCAATATTTTGAACTACTCTTCATATTTAAGAAAATTGTTCTAGCTTTGTGTTTCTGGAAAAAATGCTTTTTGTTCTCCACTCAGCTATACCAGTTAAACATGCTCTTGTTCACAAAATTTTATGTAGCCATCAAGAATGTGTCTCTGGGGGGCGCCTGGGGGGCTCAGTGGTTAAGCGGCTACCTTCAGCTCAGGTCATGATCCCGGAGGTCTGGGTTCAAGCCCTGCATTGGGCTCCCTGCTCAGCAGGAAGCCTGCTTCTCCCTCTCTCACTCCCCCTGCTTGTGTTCCCTCTCTAGCTGTGTTTCTCTTTGTCCAATAAATAAATAAAATCTTAAAAAAAAAAAAAAGAATGTGTGTCTAGGTTTGTTCTGGAAATTACTGTATCTACACATGTCACTTCCTCCTTTAAAAAAAAATGTACTTGCAACTAAAAGAAGGGATGGGAATAAAGGCAGGGAGATGAGAGAAAATAATGGTTCTCAGTGAAACAGTTGTGTCCCAGACTCCAGAATTTCAAGCTAAAGGACAGAATCTGAAAGAAGCTCACAGCAAACAGTGGACCAGTCCAGGGCTGGAAGACTGAGGGTGCTTTGCTATTACACTCTGCAAGTCAGTATTTCATTTCTTCTTCCTACTGGGACTTGGGAACACCTTTGGAGCCACCTGTGCCAAATGTCCACATGGCACAGGAACTTTATAATGACTGAGTGGCCATGAGAATGAGCACTTCTCAATCTGGCTGAAAGAAACTGCTATAGACTCAATGTTTGTGCCCCCTACACAACCACCCAGCACCAAAAGTCATATGTTAAAGCCTGATTATGGTTTTTGGAGGAAGGGTCTTTCAGAGGAATTCGGTTTAAATAAGATTATGAAGCTGGCATCCTTCAAGAAGAAGAAATTGAGATCTCTCTCTCTCTCTCTCTCTCTCTCCCTCTCTCTCTCACTCTTTTTCTTTCTCTCTTTTTCCAAGAGAAAAGCCAAGGAAAAGTCATGTGAGGACATAGCCAGAAGGCAGGATATATATAAACCATTAAAAGGATCTTCACCAGGAACCCAGCCTGCACCCTGATCTTGAACTTCCCAGCTTCCAGAACTGAACAGCAAATGTCTGCTGACTAAGTCACCCATCTACAGTATTTTGTGATAGTAGCCCAACTGACTGAGAAAGAAACCCCATAGTAAGATTTTCTCTGATTTCCTTCCATATATTTCCCTAAGAATCTGTTTTTGAGCAATTGGTGAGGTCAGAACTGAAGATCTGAAGAATTGAACACAGGCCTCTGGTAGGGGGAAGGACAACTTCATTTTCAACAGAAACCCATAATGGGTGAAATTTTTCTCCTTACCTGAGACTTCTCCACCTTTCCTACCTTTTGTGCTTCCACGTACCTCTTGTTTGTCCTCTTGTTATGCCTTCTCTCTTTAAATGGAGACTCCTGGTCTCCCTTAACTCAGTATCACCACACACCCAGGACACAAATCAGGAAGTCAAGGAGTCATTCTTCACTCTTCCCTTCCTTACCCCTCCTGTACAAGATACACCAGTTCAGGTCCTCTGAAAAGCAGGTATCAGGACAATATTAATTATATAAGGATTTTTATTAGCAGAAATGCCTATGTGAGAGAAAATAGGAAGGTTGCTATATGAGGCTGGCAAGCTGGAAAGTCCCACTGGGAGTCTGAGAAGGTTGGGGTAAGTGTCCTGGGCCCCCTTGCCAACAGCTGTCCTTGTCTACACAGCAGGTTCAGCAGTGTCATCAGAACATCCTCAAACAGGTTAGCCATTGGAGGAGGGCTATGTCTCCCAGGAATGGAGCTACTCAGGATTCTTGCTACATCAGTCACTAGAAGCCCACAGGAATAGTCACCTAAGCACAACTCAGCAATGCATCACACAGAGAAGTAGCTGGGCCTTTGGTCACTTATGTATCTTCTTGCTGGAGGTCCTTGAGGCACACCCACATGGCTGCCAGTGCACCCTTTGAGCCGCACAGATCTACTCTACACAGTTTCAGGGAGAAGTGCTTCCATGGGCCTTTCTTCCTGAGGGAAACTAATAAGAGGTTAGAGGGATGAACCACAGCCCCCGTCTCTGTAGCTGACCTCAGGGCTGCAACTCATCTACTCCCTCCTCCAACATCCTTTCTGAATTCCCTTCACCCCTAATGGTCACCTTATCACATGTTGGTAGCTTAGCTAGTTGTGCAGCTCACAACCTTATAGTGCCTGAATCCTTGACAGTCACACTCTTTCTCAGTTCAGGGTTGTAGCCATGTGTCTATTCACGGTTACAGTAGAGCAAAAGAGGACCACGAGGCCCAAAAGTAGATCTCCTAGGTTCCATACATACCATATTCCTTCCTGCTTCTAGTGTATAAAAGTATCCAGACCTCTTCCTGCTGAGCGGGGTCAATCACATCCACCAGCATAATTGCTCCTTTGTCTCGCTGATCCCTGCGCACAGGAAGTCCAGTGCCTTACAGCAGCTCATAACTCAATGACACCCTTGCCGTACCACCTGGCAAGAATCTGTTTTATTTGGGATCAGAACCTGCAACACTGAAGAGTCCAGAGTTGTGCTGACAGCACAAAATCCTCTGATAGGTGATTAGGAGTGGTGGTCAATGGGGCCATTCCTATATATGTATATATACCTTGATTCCTGGATCCATGGACTCTTCTTCTTGAGAACAGAGCACCATATACTTGTCTCTGAATTGATATAATTATACTGTGTTTTGGAAGATGGCACCCCATTCTTGAAGCTAGCACTTCAGCTACACCTTTAGAAGACTGTTTTGGAAAGCTCCCTCTGGATGATGTAATATGTGATATAACCAGTAGATCCCATGGTAATGGACCCACTCTCGCCCACACATCCCACACTGTTGAGTCCCTTGGTCAAATACTGCACTGGATGAGATTCCATACTTGTGGGTCAAGCATTCCGTAACCCCAGAGAGTGCTATGGCTGAAGATCTGCAGGCAAGAAAGGCAAACTCATATCTGGAATAGTCATTCCTATGGGGATGAACCATTAGCTCTTTCAAGGGGCAGCCCAAGATAGTCAACCAACAGGGCACCAAGCGAGTTTGTCTCCTCAGAAGTGCGATATCAAGGATCAGTGTTGATCTCTGTTGCTGATAAGTTGGACATTCAGAGGCAGCATTAGCTAGATCAGTCTTGAGAAGTGGGGATTGATGCTGTTGGACCAAGGTGTGGTCTCTATCTTTGTCACCACAGCCATCTCATGCATGTACCCATCATGTCATTTCTGGGCTGGTGACTAAATCACTAAACTGTCAGCAGTTCACCAATGTTCCTGTGGGGTGTCTCACTGTTGCTTTAACTTGCACTTCTTTGATAACTAATGAGTTGAGCATCTTTTACATATGCTAGCTGTTTTGTTTTCCTCTTCTGCAAATTGCTTTCTCATGTGCTTTGCTCATTTATCTATTGGGTTCTCTGCCTTTTTCTTATAAATCTACACATTCCTTACACATCTAGATATTAGTCTCATGTTGGTTTTAAACACTGCAACTATCTTTTCATGTTATGTCATCTGGATTTTTTTGTCTTTGGTATCCTCTATCTAACAAATATTCTTATTTTAATGCAATAAATACAACAGCAACTCTGTTCAATACTTTGTGTTTGAGAGATCCTTTTGAAGCAGATCTTCCTCATTCCTAAGTCACAAAGATATTCTCCTACAATTTTTTTCTTTATAATTTCATAGCTCACATTACAGTTATTCATCCATTTGTTTGTTCATGGTGAAATGTGAAGATTGATTTTTCTTTTTCTCCTTATAGTGAACCAGTTTCCCCAACACCATCTACAAAACAGTTCATGCTTCTTCCATGGGGTTGTGATGCCAATACTCTCATATAGCAAGCCACCATATAAATGTCCCCATATATCTGTCTCTGAGTTTTCTCTTTTTTTCCACTGGTTGACTGTTCTCTTCCTATACTTGCAGTTCTTAAATTCCTCTGGCTTTTTAAGTAGGGCTTTATTTGTGGTAGATATCGAAGGATTGCTTCCTTCTCTGATTTCCCCACATGACTTTGGAGCAGTTGCACTTGATGGGACAAAATAACCAGAGAAGCAATGGTAAAATGCTTATCACTAGAATAAACTGATAGGAATGGAGAGATTAAAAAAAGACTAGGTAAAGGGGCATCCAGATGATTCAGTAAGTTAAGCATCTGACTCTTGGTTTTGGCTGAGGTCATGATCTCATGGGTGTTGAGATCAAGCCCCTGGGTAGGGTTCTGTGCTCAGCAGAGAGTCTGCTTGAGAATCTCTCCTTCTGCTCCTTCCCCCATTCATGATATCTCTTCTCTCTCTAAAATAAATAAATCTTTAAAAAGAAATGGGCCAAAAGTTGTGGCTGGATGGAACATATTCTTGGAAAACATTTAAAAGGAAAGTGAAGAAAAGGAAGAGGAGACAGAAAAGAAAGAAAGACACAGCCACGGCTTTCTAGGGAGAAAAAAATAGAAGAAGAATTTAAATTATTATGTAGGAGAAAACAAACTATTATAAAAATGATTATCCAAAAGAAAGGCATAATGTGGTAAGAACATAAATGTCTCCTAAAAAATTTCAGCAGGATTCTGGAAAAATGACAACAGTAACATAATTTTTTAATCTCTCCAAATCCCCATGTAAAAGCAGGAAGAACAACTAAATTATAAAACAAGATCCCACGGGTAACATTTACAATAAAACTCAGTGACAGTGTATTCCCCTTTAATCTCAAAATACACCTGGATGCCAACAATCCATCAATAGCCCCAAGAACTCCATGGTACCAGCTTCTGTGCTGGAGAAAGCAAACAGAAGCAACCAGACCTGAAAGCAGGAGAAACTCAAAATATCCAATAAATATTTGCTGGAGGGTGTGGCAGTACTGAGATGGGAGGGTATTGTCCAGTGTAATAGCGGATAAGGGCACGGAGCCCATGGTAAAATGGAGTACATTGAGCCTCTGTGAACTCTGGAAATCAAACAACTAGGCCTCCTAGCCAACAAAAAGCCTTACACTAAGGAGATACCAAGAGGAATGGAAACACAAATGTACAGGGTACAGAATTCCACGTTCAGGAAAGCAGAATACCAGAATACCTGTTTCTTACCTGAAACAAAAAATATACAAAATATACAAACAAAAAAGTCAAAAATACACAAAATGCACAAAAATGCATTAACAAAAACAGACAAAATATACGAAACAATGCTTTTCAAGACACTGTGCATCAGGCAATAAAGGAGAGTAATTCCTGAAAGATGGGAAACAAAGAAGGTGAGTCCTCTGATTGCTCCAGCTTCCTGCCTCAGGGGGATTTCAAGGCCTCAGTGTAGGGAATGGGGAATCCAGGAATAACACATAAAGATCTTACACTGAAAAGACAACCTAAGACTCTAGGAAGTTTGAGGTAAGCAGAGTGCTAGAGAGGAGAGAGCTTCACAGAGCAAAAACCCTGGAGATCTACAGAGTGTCATCCTTGAGAATTCACCAGGGAAATAACTGAGCAAGTGTGTGAGGAAACAATCTGAGGTTAAAGAAAGAACCATCAGCAAGGATTAGAGGAAATGTACCTGGGGTCATACAGGGCCAGAAAAAGTGCCTGTTCCCAGCAATAAAGCTTAAAAACTTCATAATTCATAGGCTATTGAGTAGCAAACTCAGAAGGACCTTGTCTCAGTACTAGGGGAAAAAAATTAGCCATACAGTAACACATCTCTGATACTGCCTAAGCAACCTTAAAAGCAAGATCTAAAAGCATCAAGTAACTTAACTGAGTCCCAGAACAAAGCTCAAGCATACATATAGGAAAACAAACACATCCAGCACCGAACAAAGTAAAATCCACAATGTCTCACATCTGATCAAAAATTACCAGGCATGCAAAGGAGCAAGAAAAGACAAGAAATAATGAAAAGGAAAAGAAAACTCAGTCAATCGGAACCAACCCAGAACTGACATATGTCAGAATTAGCCAACAAAGATATTAAAACAGTTATTATAAAAATATTATGTATGTTCAAGAAAGCTAAGAAGAGACATAGAAGGACCAAAAAATGCCCCAAATGAAACTTGCAGTGATGAAACTACAATGTGAGAGATGAAAAACAAGTTGATGGGAGTAGCGGCAGACTTGGCATTGCACAAGGAAAAAAATGTCCTTGACATGGTAATAGAAATGTTGGAGACATAACGACAGAAATTATCCAAAATGAAACACACAGAGGGAAAAAAAAGAATCTTCGAAAAAACAGAGGATCAGTGAACTGTGCGATAACCTCAAGCACCTGAGATATGTGTAACTGAAGCCCCTCCAAGAGAGGGCAGACAATGGAGACAGAGAAAATAGTTCAAAAAGTCACAAGAGCCAAAATGTTTCCCAATTAGATGGAAACTATAAAGTCACATATTCAAAATCTCAGCTAACCTCAAGCAGAGACATGAAGAAAACTACAGCAAGGCCCATGGTAACCAAATTGCTCAGATCCAGGATAAGGAAAAAATAAAGGCAATCAGAGAAAGAAAAATTCACATTACACAGAGGAACAAAGATAAGAATGATCCCACATTTCTTGTCGGTAACAATATTTTTTTTTTAAGATTTTTATTTATTTGACAGAGAGAGCTCACAAGTAGGCAGAGAGAGGAGGAAGCAGGCTCCCTGCTGAGCAGTGAGCCCAATGTGGACCTTGATCCCAGGACCCTGGGATCATGACCTGAGCAGAAGGCAGAGGTTTTAACCCACTGAGCCACCCAGACACCTTGTTGGTAACAATCTAAAAAAGAAAAGTAAAGTAACATTCTACAGTACTCAACCGCAAAACAAAAACAAGCACCGTTAAGTCAAGAATTCTATCTCAAGTGAGAATATCTTCCAAAATTGAAGGCAAAATAAAGTTATTGTTCTTTGTTTGTTTGTTTTTGTTTTGTTTTGTTTAGCCATACAGAAGCTGAAAGAATTAATCACCAGAGGACCTGCACTACAAGAAATGTTAAATGAGGCCCTTGATGCAGAAGAAATGTTATACTAGGAAATTTGGATCTGCAAAAGAATGAAAAACATCAAAAATGGTAACTATATGGGGGGCTGGCTCAGTCCGAAGAGCATGGAATTCTTGATCTCAGGGTCGTGAATTCAAGCTTCATGTTAAGTGTAGAGATTACTAAAAACACAAACTTTAATAAATAAATCAATTTATTTATTTAAAAAATGGTAATGTCCCACAGCAGGCTCCCTGCTCAGTGGGGAACATGATTTTCCCTCTCCCTCTGCTGCTTGTGCTCTCTTCCAGGCTTGCACTCTGTCAAATAAATAACATCTTTTTAAAAAATGGTAATGTGGAGAAATATACAAGTATTTTTTCTTATTGCTTCAATCCCTTTAAAATATGTCACTGTAAATAAAAATCAAAATAATATAGTATGGAATTTGTAGCATATATAAAAACAAACTGTAGGGGCTCCTGGGTGGCTCAGTCGTTAAGCATCTGCCTTCGGCTCAGGTCATGATGCCGGATTTCTGGGATCGAGCCCCACACTGGGCTTGGGCTCCCTGCTTGGCGGGAAGCCTGCTTCTCCCTCTCTCACTCCCCCTGCTTGTGTTCCCTCTCTAGCTGTGTTTCTCTCTGTCAAATAAATAAAATCTTAAAAAAAAAAAACTGTAAGGTGAAATAGCATCAAGGTGTAAGGGGAGGCAATGGGAGAATATTTTTGTAAGGTTCCTACTCTGTATGTGAGGGGGTATACTAACACTTGAAGATAAGCTGTCAAAGTAAAAGATTGTTTGTTTGCAGCCCTCTGGGGAGCCTTGCAGGTGTAATCTGAAATTGGCCCCTAAATGCAGAAGGCAGGGAGAGACCCAAAGAAGAGGCAGGCCACTTCAGGTTAGTAGGTAGCAGTTATTTGTTTCTTTGTTTTTTAAGATTTTATTTGTTTATTTAGTAGGTAGTAGTTTTGATAAGCAAAGGGAACTTACATATAAGGCTCGTCTTGGGCTGCAGCGAGATGCATGGATCCAGGAATCTGCCTGCCATGTCTTAAAACGTAGATGGAGAGACATGGGTACTGTCTGTTCCCTTAACTGGGAATAATCACAAATACTGTACAGGTGGTCTCAACGCCACATTATTATCTCGAGGCTAGGTCCTTGGAGCTTCCCCTGGGAATGGGAAAGGCAAGCAGAACCCATGTTCCAAGAACGGGGAGGAGGTGAGGACCTTCCCATTGCTGGGGTCCAGCTCACAGGTCAACTGGTGGCCAGGTCTTTTCGGTGACCTTTCCCAACTAAGCCCTAAAGCATTCACTAAAATAACACAACAAAGTTTATGGCTAGTAAGCCAACAGAGGAGATAAAATAAAATTATAAAAAATATTTAATTCATCTAAAAGAAGCCAGAAGAGGGAGAAAAGCCGAACAAAATACAGATGGAAGAAACAGAGAGGGGCGCCTGGGTGGCTCAGTTGGTTGGGCAACTGCCTTCAGCTCAGGTCATGATCCCGGAGACCCGGGATCGAGTCCCACATCAGGCTCCCTGCTCGGTGGGAAGCCTGCTTCTCTCTCTCTCACTCCCCCTGCTTGTGTTCCCTCTCTGGTTGTGTTTCTCTCTGTCAAATAAATAAAATCCTTAAAAAAAGAATGGGGACAAAATTGCACATATGCAAAAAAAGACTATTCTCAGTAATTGTATTACTCTGAGATTTGTGTATTTTTTTTTTAAGATTTGTGTACTTTTCCTAGCTCTGCCCATTGAAGAAACCTAGAAACAATGACCAATCCTTGGTAGCAATTAGCAATCCTTATACCCAGACTGTGATTTTGAAGTATCATGTTTCATTAAGAGAAACAAGGGTTTTTATGTGGAAATGATCTATTCCATGCCTGGGGCAGAAAAAAAGTACAAGGTAAGTCAACAATATATCTTCACACCAGATGGAGAAAGCTACCAGGCTCATGTGAAAATGATTCAAAAGCCAACTTGAAGGGATTTCTACTGAACAAAAATAGAACACTCTTAGTTTTAAAAGGCCTCAGTGAAACTGATTGAAACTCTTCAAATATGTTTAAATCCATAGGTTCATAATTATTAAAAAAAAAACAACCTGGCCAGTTTGGGATTGTAATAAGGATTCAATTCACAATCTAAAAACTTAGAATCATATTATTAGCCTATATATCCCACACAAAATTGAACTGTTGGTTATTGACTATAAAAATAGAATTCTTATAAAAAATACTCCACCTTACAAATGTATATAAAGTATTTAATGAATAAATTTAAAATAAGGTATTAAATTAGAATATCCTTATTTTACAACTCCCAATAAGCTAATCGTTCTAGACATTGGTCATTAAAAGTTGCTAATACCATAAAAAGAAAGAAAACCAGACCCTGCGTGGCCTCCTGATGAAGGAGCACAGCACCACCTATGGTCTTTTCAAAGGGATTTTATCTAAGTGGGTAAAGCATCTGGCTCCAGCCGCCAATTTGCAGGAAATACAGAGGATAGAACTGCACCAAGAGCAAAATCTAGACTATGGAAAACTATGCAAAAGTCCTGAGATTGTCATCTGAAAAGGTGTAAAGAAAAGGAAAATGGAGAGGAGTCCTCAAGATTAAAAGACCCTTAAAAACCATTGCAATTTTTTGAATGGTCAAAACTAAACTAGAGAGTCTAGAGGCTGCCCCCAAGTGAAAAGCTGTAAAGAAACACAAGAAAGTAGTTACTATAAAAGACAGGATAATGGATATTTTTGGAGGAAGGGAGGGTGTTGAGATCAGAATGGGGCATATGGATGGATTTCTGGGGTAAATGACAACTTTCTAGCCACCTGGGTGACCTGGGTGGTAGTTACAGGGGTGTTTGTTCACCTACTGAATAATAATTCAGTAATGATACATTTGTCCTGGGAATGTTCTGATGCTGTGATTTAAATATATTACAATTTTATTTTATAAAAATGCCTAAAGATACAGTGGTTATTGACACCTAATAGTCAGAAATAATCAAATAGCAAAGTTATAAACTGCCTATTACATAGCAACTCCTAAAAACCAGTAAGAAATTAAACTTCATTTCTGTAGAAAACCAGGCAAGAGCTATGACCAGGCGGCCCACAGTAAAAGAGATACAAGTAGGTTTAAACATGTGAAGATATTCAACCTTACGTATAAGATGATTAAAACTTCACTAGGATATTTTTACCTCTCAGATGAGCAAATGCATATAAAGTTTAATAATACACGGTGTTGGAAGAAGTGTGGAAAAACAATCACTCTAACATGTTGCTGGGAGCATGAATCTGTATAACCTCAGCCAGGGACAGTTGAGCTATACTTGTTGAAATGAAAAACTAATATGCCCAGTGTCCAGCAATTTTATTACCAGGAATTTATGCTAGAGATCTAGTTGCACATGAACAAAATAGTGTATGTTTTCATTTTCACTGTTTTTATTTTCAAAGGATTAGAAGCAACCTAATGTCCATCATAAGGGACTGGTTTAATATATTAAGATACATCTATACAATGGAATAATATGCATCCATAAAAAACAAGGAAGACCTTTATACATGGACATAGTTTCATTTCCAAGATATATATTTTAAGTGGAAAAACACAGTGAAGAAGAGAATATGTGGATTGCCACTCCTTTCTCAAAAGAGAGAAGAAGAAATTCAACTGATAATGTTGGCTGAGCCAAGAAAGAAGAACTGAGGGCGCCTGGGCGGCTCAGTTGGTTAAGCGACTGCCTTTGGCTCAGATCATGATCCCGAAGACCTGGGATCGAGCCCCAATCAGGCCCCACATCAGACTCCCTGCTTGGCGGGAAGCCTGCTTCTCCCTCTCTCACTCCCCCTGCTTGTGTTCCCTCTCTCGCTGTGTTTCTCTCTGTCAAATAAATAAATAAAATCTAGAAAGAAAGAAAGAAAGAAAGAAAGAAAGAAAGAAAGAAAGAAAGAAAGAAAGAAAGAAAGAAAGAAAGAAAGAAAGAAAGAAACTGAGTGCCTGGCAGACAGAGATGGGACAGAGATCTTTCACTGGATGTGCCTTGTACTATCAGAATTCTGTACCATGTGTATATGTAAGCAATTTCAAAAAATTAAATTTTTAAAAAAGAATAATCGGGTATCCTAACAATGACTGATGAACACAGATTTATGAAGTTCAGAAGTTTAATGCAATTGTTAATGAAGGATTCATGAAATCACCAGAAACTTCCTGCTTTGGATTCAATAAGTCAATCCACAGAGAAGTCCAAAACTGGACAAAGGCAATTAGTAGTTTTGGAGTTCGTTGAGATATGAGTTGAGATATTAAAAATAAAACTAGGAGTCACACTATTAGTTCACAATGCTATTTCTTTATTTTTTTTTAAAGATTTTATTTATTTGACAGAGAGAAACACAGCCAGAGAGGGAACACAAGCAGGGGAACTGAGAGAGGGAGAAGCAGGCTTCCCGCTGAGCAGGGAGCCCGATGTGGGACTCGATCCTGGGTCTCCGAGATCATGACCTGAGCCGAAGGCAGTTGCTTAACCAACTGAGCCACTCAGGTGCCCCTCACAATGCTATTTCTTGTTACCAAACTTTTGTATACTTTTAGGAACTGATTTTGAATCTTCTTCATAATATCACTACCATATTTTATATTAAAATTTAACTTTCCAGATTTGTTAAATTACCAAGACCAGAATCCACACTTTCTCCTAAGTGGTTTGTGACTATTGGTATTTGTTGATTTGGCAACAACTGACACTTTCACAATGTTAAGCCATCACATCCAGAATCCTGGACTATTCTCTTATTTATTCAAAATATTAAGTTATTTCCTTGATACAGTTTTTTTCTTTATTGAAGTCTTAAGAATCTTTTGATAAATTAATTTCCAGAAACATTTTATTTTTGTTGTTGTTGTTGTCATTTCTATTATGTTCTTCTTACTGGTTATTGTTATTTGAAAAAAATGTTACTGATTTTTGGGGTTCTCTTCATATGTGGCAAACTTTCGTTGGCCTTGTTTATTTCTGTGAATCTTTTTATTTTGCTTTTTATCCTTTCTATACGAATTATCTACACACAGATGGCCTACAAATAATGTTTCCTTTCCAACCTCTGTATCTCTTATTTTCTTATTTTATATTTGACCCAGACCTCTGGTATTCCATTAAACAATACCTGTGAATCAAATGCCCCTCTTATTTGCTCCTATAGTACCATATTCCTCTCATTTGCCACACTGCTATAGTTGGAATTTCATAATTACTGAGGTGATTATTTTATTAGTATTAATTTCCCTGATTGTACTATAAACTCCATGAAGCCTGGAATTATACCTGATTTTTCTCATCATTGTATCTCTGGCATAGTGCCTGGGATGTATTTATCTCAATAAATATTTCTTGAATGAATAAATGAATGGCCTAAGCTGATAAATAAGAATTAAAGAAAATCATAATAGATGAGGACCATAATTTTCTTATCTTGCCTTTTCCTTCTCTGTTCCAATTACAAGTTCATTAGCACGCAGGAGCATATATATCAGTCAGGGTATTTTGGCTGCAAGCACCAAAACTCTGGCTGGCTAAATTAAACAAGAGGGGAATTTACTGGAAGGAGGTAAGAAGATGGGGATTAGAAGATGAAAGGAAGGCTAAAACCCTATGCATAGAAAAGAGCAATTTGAGGATGTAAAATAGAAACTACTCGGGGCGCCTGGGTGGCTCAGTTGGTTGGGCAACTGCCTTCGGCTAGGGTCATGATCCTGGAGATCCGGGATCGAATCCCACATTGGGCTTCCTGCTCTGCGGGAAGCCTGCTTCTCCCTTTCTCAGTCCCTCTGCTTGTGTTCCTTCTCTCACTGTGTTTCTGTCAAATAAATAAATAAAATCTTTAAAAAAAAAAAAAAAAAGAAAAAGAAACTACTCAACAGTTTTGTCAGGGTGCTGCCTCTGCAACGGAGGAGCGCCAATGGCTCTCATCATTGTCTCTCTGATTGAGATCCCCACCTGAGCTGAAACCAAGAGTCGGAAGCTCAACCAACGGAGCCACCCAGGTGCCCCTACCCAGGTTTTTATATGCTATTTATGTTTCATTTTTCACATGTATAAGCTTGGTCTACTTGGAGTTTATATATATATAGTATTACATATATACATAAACATCGTAAGACATTTATATATATATTTTATCTTCTAAATGCATATCCAGAGATCCAACCCTATTTAAAATATCTTTTTCCTCAGTGATTAGAGATACCACTCAAATCATACACTAAAATTTTCCATATGTTTGAGCCTATTTCTTGTCTTTCTGTTCCATTGGTCTGTCCATTCATGAACCAATACTACATTTTTTTTAATTATAGAGGTTTCATAGTATGTTTTAAATAGCTGATATAGCCAGCATAATACTGCTCTTTGCAGGGGGAGGCATTCCTGTCTGTTCTAAATTATTTATCCACATGAACTCTAAAAGCAGTATGTCTAGCTCCAGGAAAACAAATAAAAAACAAAACCACATATTGATATTTTGATTGGGGCCATGTTAAATTTACATATTAACTTGGGAAGAACTGGCATCTTTAAAACGCTTATCTATCCAAGAATACAAGATGTTTCCATTAGTTCAAGTCTACTTTTGCATTTTGGGGTGTATTTTAAGGTTTTCCTCATTACAGGCTTTGTACATTTCTTGTTAAGTATTTCTTGATATTGTTTGTATCACACCAGTCATTGGTAATTTTTATGTGAAAGGTATTGCTTTGTGTGTTAAATTTATCTTATTACCTTGCTGTTACTATTATGCTGTATAAGGCTTAATTTGGATTTTCTTGTTTTCCACCTAAACATTCAGTTCATCTGTATGTTGCCTCTTCCTTTGCAATCTTGATTTCCCTCATTTTCTTTTGTCTAATTGTTCTGTTCTTTATACCAATACAGTGTTAAAATGTAATGGAGGTAGCAGATAATGTCTTGTTCCTTGACCTTCTGTTTACTTTCCTTTGATGAGAATGCCAATAGTGTTTCCCGATTAAAGATGCTAGATTTTTTCCCCCAAAGATTTATTTTTAAGCAGGGAGTAGGGGCAGAGGGAGAGAACCTTCAAGCCGACTCCCCGCTGAACACGGAGCCCAACAATGTGGGGCTCATCTCAAGACCCATAAGATTATGACCTGAGCAGAAACCAAGAGTTGGATGCTTAACCAAATGAGCCCACCCAGGTAACCCTAGATTTTACTTTTTAAAAAGGCCTTTTCATCATCCACAGAGATAACCATGTTTGCTCTTAGATCTACTACTATGTGAGTTACATGAACACATTTCCTAATATTGAACCATATTTGTATCAGTCATGCTAAATCACCTTAAAATGTGCTACAGATTCTGCTTACTAATACTTTATTTATGACTTTTGCAGCAATATTCATGGATGAGATTGGTCTGTGGGTTTTTTTGTGCAATCTTTATCAGATTTAGTTATCAACATTATACTTGTTTCATAAAAAGAAAATTAACCTTTCCTTCATTTTTCTACATTTTGGAAGTCTACCTAACATTAGTGATTATTTGCTAATTTTCTCTTGAATCCATCTGGACTTAGCCCTTTTTTGTGGGAGTAACTTTCTCTACTCCTTCTGTGGAAACTTTTGCCAATTTCCACCTCCAGTAGGATGAATTTCAGTGAATTCTATATTCCTAATAATAATTTATCATTTATTTGTACTAAGTTGTAAGAGCATTCCTATATTTGTTTGAGTATCCTGTTTTATTGGCTATTTCTCCCTTTTATTTATTTATTTAACTTATTTTTGGCGTTTGTGCTTTCTTTCTTGATTGAGCAAGCTAAAGGATTGTTTTTTGTTTGTTTTTAAAGATTTTATGTATTTACTTGACATAGAGAGAGATCACAAGTTGGCAGAGAGGCAGGCAGAGAGAGAGGAGGAAGCAGGCTCCCTGCTGAGCAGAGACTGGATGTGGGGCTCGATCCCAGGACCCTGAGATCATGCCCTTTGCCAAAGGCAGAGGCTTAACCCACTGAGCCACCCAGGCGCCCTTGGGTTGTTTTTGTTTTATTACGAACTCTGTTATTTACTTTACATCTAATTACTTTCTACTTTTATTTATCTTATTATATTAAAGAATTTCGGGGGGAACTCTAGGTCACTACTATGGGATTCCATTACATCAGTGATAGGGGAAATCCATAGTTTTTAAATACTTTATGTAAATAATGAAAATTAAAATTAGTGAAGTAAATTCAACTCAAAAAAGAAAGCAAACAAAATAGATGGCAATAAAGATAAAGTGCTCAACCTTCTTCAAGCCAGATGCTGACAAGATGAAAGCCAACTGCTAAATCATTCTCCTAGATTGGCCCATGGATGTGGACTACTATGGGATGATGACATCCTTGAACAGTCTGAATTCATGGCTACTGATCCAAATACAGAGCAACCATCTACACAGGTGACCCAGGCATTATAACCAGAACCAGGATGGAAGTACAGTTTTTCCATGTGGATCTTTAAAAATACTCTACTACTAGCAATCCATAATAGCAAAGGGGCACCATTTGTGCAACTTGGTCCCCACTAGTAATTAATACTAAGCTGAACTGTGCCCAAAATGACCTGTACACAGTTACAATAGCTGCCTTAAAATTAAAGCTAAAGCTAAAATACGCCAAAGTCTAAAATACGCCAAGGTTGTATGAATCTCAACAATTAAATATAAAATTTTACGTTTACCAATGTTTAGTATTTAAAGGAATTTATTTCCTGAAACCTTAACTACCATCTTCAATTTCAATTATATCTGAAGAAATTAAGAGCAGGCCAGGGAAAATATTTATAACAAATAAAAAGAAAGCATACAAAATTACACACATAGTGACTTTGCAAAACAAAATATAAATATGCCATATTTCATACACCAAAATATTCATAGTAGTAACTCCTTGAAGGTAAAAATCCCTGTCTTATCATCTTTATAGTGCCACCCTACACAAGAGTGCCTGGTACAAAGTAGGCATTCAGTAAGTGCTTGCTGAAAAAAATAAAAGTGAATAATATCCATCCTCAGAAAAAAAAGGTACTCAATCAAGTAAATATATGAAATTTTAATATTTTTATCTGAAATATACAAAGGACTAAAGACAAAGTCAATACCTAACTAAAATTCTCTTAAGTAACTTCATTATTACAAAGTTAAATCTTGAGTCAAAAATCCAACTCTAAAAATATAGTCTCAAAAATCACATATCTACATATAATACGAAGACAAGTCAGTTGTCTTATGCTGCATCATCATCATCCACTGCAGCATAGATGGCTTGATTCCTCCTCTTAATTTTCTTTCTCTGTTCAGGTTCATGTTCATCACTCAGCCTCTTCAAAGGCAACTCAGTTAAGTTGTTTCCATCCCCTGACTCTGGAGCCTCACCAAGTTTCCCCTCTCTGCCATCTGGGGAACCCAAGGCATCATCAGAAGATACAACCATGGAACCCGGCAAGATCCTGACATCAGAGAAGCTTGCAGAGAAGTCAGAAGTTTGATCAGAGGAAGGTTCTACAGATGGTGTATTCATGTCACTATGCATACTTACAATACTATCTTCATCTTCCTCTTCTTCTTCATCTAACATTATTTCATCTGGATTAATAGAAGATAGAGCAGATGTATCTGTGTTATATTCACTACGGTCTTCTCCAGAGTCATTACTCTCCACGTCATCCTGCTCTTCGTATTCACCACACAAGTGATGTTCCTCCTTGGCCTTCTGAAGCCTGACATTCATGTCGGTGATGCCAAGTTGGGCACAAAATTCAGTAGTTTGAGGATTGATCCTATGAACCAACTGCATTTGTGTCTGTGGCCTGCTAGGGTCATAACAAGCAGCTGTTATGCTAAAGTTACATGGAACTCTGAGGTCATGATTCAGTATCTCCAATACTTTGTTCATAGCTTCTTCTGTGGCACTATAATCCCACCTACAAAAGTCCAAAACAATAACTTTTTACATTTTATCACCTCGGACAATAAAAGATGAAATCTAACTATGGGCTTCATATAAACCATATATAAAAATACCATCTAATAAAATTATAATTTGCCAAAGGACCATTTTGAAATAAAACAATTCTTAGAAAAAACTGTTCTTAACTCACCCTCTAAAACAAGTATAAATTACTTTAATGCATGAACCAAGTCTCCATCATATTATAGTTTTATGCATGCTTATTCATTTATACATTTATTTGGGTTGGTATTCCATCATCCATTTTTATATCTCTTTGATGGAAAATTTGTAGTTTTCCATCCCAGTCAGTAAACCCTGAATTGCTCTTATAGTCATGTAACAGTAATTCCTTTGATTTAAAAAAAAAGAAAAAGGTGGGTGGGATAAAACTTGGGCACTGAACAGAGAGAGTAATCTCTATATAAGGTCAGATTTACCTTGTATGCAGGCCATTATTTTCAGGCATATTCCACAGGCGCTCAGTCACATTAATAAGATCATCAGTGAGCCTGAGAACAGTGAGCCATTCAATATCATACTCTAAGTACTCAGGAGCACTGGGGTCATGTTCTATTTCTATTACCTACAGAAAGAAATCAATAATTTTAAGAATAATATTTCTATTTTTAATATTCTAAGAATTTCAATATAACAATAAAATTTAAAAGGAATTTAAGAGCTTACAAAGACTAACGTAACTTAAGTAGTCCCAAAGAATTCTCAAAATACATAAATTATAGAGAGCATAAAGAAATTCTAAAGGAAGAATTATTATTTTTCTAATCATTGGAAGAGCAAAACTATGTTACAAAGTTATTCCATTTTCTTTTTACCTGGAGAAAGTCTCTATGTGGTAAGCATTTATCCAAGGCTAAAAATTTGGTTGCTTTGGCTGTCTGTCCTTTATCCTTGGCCTAGAAATATGAACCATGATTTAAGAAAAAAATGTTAAAACATCAAAGGAGACTCACACACAGAATAGGATGGAAACAATCTTTATTAAACACACCCCTAAGTCATGTGTCAAAGCAACAACAGTCACTGTTCCAAAATAAGTCAGTTCTATAACAACTTGTGTAATGACGGGCAAGGCACTTAAACTCTCTGGGCTTCAACTTCCTTACAAAAGTCAAAGCGGACACAAATGCTGATGATAATGATACTGTTTTTGTTTTTAATTATAATAATAATTAAAAATAAATTTTAAAAATGAAAGAAAGAATCAGATAATGATACTATTAAATCAGAGCACATAATACAAAGGTTAATGATAACACAAGACCTTAAAAGTAATCTGGCAGAGCTAAAACTAAACAACTTATAGAAGAAATTACAGGGAAAAATCTTTATAACCTTGGGTTGGGCAAAGATCTCTTAGATACAACACCAAAAGTAGATATGATATAATCACAGAATGAAATACTGTTCAACAATAAAAATGAAAGAAATACTAAACCTGCTGCATGAATGAACCCCAAAGACAGGCAAAGAAACCACAAGCCAAAGACTATAGATTCTGGTTCCACTTACATAGATGTTCAGAAAACACAAATCCAGAGAGACAAAAAGTAGATTCGTGGGTGCCTGGAGCTGATGGTGGGAACACAGAATCAAAGCAAACAGACTTTTGGGGTGCTGGAAATTTTCTAAAACTGGACTTTGTGATGTTTGCTCTGGAAACATCTAGAACTCTGGAAATATACTAAAATTCACTGAATTGTACATTTAAATAGGTAAATTTTATATTATGTAAATTATACTCCAATGAAACTATTTCTTAAAAAAATGAATTGGCAGAAAGAAACATGGGCAGAAGGTGATGGGTCATAAACGTGAAGATCATATTGGATGCAGTAAAAAGGTGACTCTCCCTGACAACAGTAAGGCACATGGAGGAAAACAGACAAGGAAGCAGGCTATGGGCCACGGTGCTGTGGGCCGGGTTTCAGTTCACTGGTGGTGACAGACTAAGTGCAAGGCACACAGATTACAGATGATGGTGGCAGCAGGGCAGTTCTGAGGAAAGGTGATTTCTGATGTTGGACAAGGGGCTGAGATAGAACACTGGCAAAGTCAGACGAGGTTAAGGAGCTAAGAAAAAGGGATCAAACATATTCAGAGACAGAAGAAGTCCCTGAAGTTAACAAAAGAAGATGGAAGGGAAGGAAAGTACCAAATCTGATGCTTCAATAAAAATCCAGGAGTGTCATGAGCCCTAGGAGACAGAAGACAGTGACACAGATGTAGAAAAGGTGACTGAGGGCACGTGGGTGGCTGAGTCGTTAAGTGTCTGCCTTCAGCTCAGGTCATGATCCCAGGGTTCTGGGATCGAGTCCCGCATTGGGCTCCCTGCTCAGCAGAGAGTCTGCTACTCCCCCTGCTTGTGTTCTCTCTCTTGCTGTCTCTCTCTCTGTCAAATAAATAAAAGAAAAGAAAAGGAAAAAAAGAAAAGGTGACTGATGCAAATGGATAACTTGGACACTGAGAGGATAATCACTTTGGCAGTGGTCCAAAGGAAAGTAAAAGGAGTAAGCTTGCCTCCTGCTGCCAGTGCAACTGGGGAGTGAGGATAAGCCCACAGCAGCAAGGGCCTACTGAAATGTTTTCAAACAAAACTTCCCAAACTTTTTTGAATAACATCATTAAAGTGCACCCCTGCAACAGAAGTGTTGGGTCAAGTTCAGGAAGCGCTGCACACCATATTCCACTCTTGGAGAAAGGCAGTGCCCGTTAACACATTTGAGACACTCAGAAATTCTATAGAAGCCTTTGAGAAGACATCTCCAACCTTGTTAACCCAGCATTTTCTGAATGTTTTCCCTATGGAATACTTAACGGGGAAAGTCAGAGTTTGGTGAGAATGGGAGGGGAAGGGAGAACCACACATTTCCATAAAAGCCTAACTGTAAAGTATATAATTCTCTACCTTCCATCAAGCACTATCATCCACACAGTTTCCCAAGAAAAACTGGGAGTTCCTCTCTGTCACCAAATCCTGATGATTCTGCTTCCAAAATCTCTCTGGAATCTGCATTCTCTGTGTTCCCGCTTTGCCACAGGTTAGAGTCTCATCTTAAATATGCCTCCCATTTTCCTTACTACAATCCATACACAAAATTGCTACCAAATTAACCTTTCTGAAATGAAAACCTGGTTTCCTCACTCCCCAACTTTCTCCATTACCTTCTGGTTAAAACCCAAACTCCAGAGCATGGCCCAGAAGGCAGCTATGATCTCATTCCAGCCTCATCTCTCCCTCTGCCTCAGCCAAAGGGACTGCTGGTGTCCCTCAGCACGCAGCAGCATCAGGCATTCAGACCGCCAGCCTTTGCACACACTGATCACTCT
Source organism: Spilogale gracilis (assembly GCA_004023965.1). Lineage (NCBI taxonomy): Eukaryota > Metazoa > Chordata > Mammalia > Carnivora > Mephitidae > Spilogale > Spilogale gracilis. The sequence goes on from PITA01002337.1 coordinate 117,898, forward strand.
CCCTGGATGCTGTCGCCCAGATTCTACTGCTTCCTGGCACAGTCAATTCCTTTGGAAAATCTTCTCCATCTCGTCAGCTCCTGTCCGCACTCCCATCTGAGCACAGTATGTGCTCCCACAGTATCGTGGCGCTTTTCGTCATCGACTTATTACACTATTTTATGACCACCCGCACATCCCTTCCCCTCAAGGATACAGAATTACTCGCAAAAGCAAAGTTATCTTTGATCTCTTCCTCTCAATTTACAGCTGTGCCCGTAGTACCTTAGCCCACACATATTTGATAAGTGTTTGCTAAGTGAAAGAATAAATATTTTTGGTTTCTACCTGATGCTGCATCAAGGCTGCAAACTTCACATGAAGGTGTGCAGAAAACCAGTATGTAGGCTTGAAGTGCTCTAGGAGCTCTGAGGCAGCAGGACTCCCCAATGTGTTATTTTCCACTTCTTGTCGGAAAAAAGATTTAGTCTTTAGAAGCTGCTGCTTATTCCCATAATGATAGATCTTTCTTGGCCAATCGTGAGATAAGAATATGTCCATAGGCTGCTTCAGCTTTAACAGAAAAAGAAAGAAAACTTAAAAAAACAAACACAAACAAACAAAAAAACAGATCGAAAGCAATCCCCGGCTTTCTCTCTACTACCGCACAATCGTTCGCCCACTTAGAGCTTTAGATTTCTGTGTAATTCATTCCAAGGAAACTTTATTTAAGAAGGTCACAGAAACACTAAGGAATACCAAACTCACTCATCTAAGTCAGGAGAAACCGCTTTATCTCTCCTCACAAATCACCCTTATTTTCCATGGCAAGGCGGAGCCATACAGACACACTTTGATCAGACTATCAGTCAGCTATGGTCCTTGGTACAGGGCCTCTAAAAACATGTAATAACCGTCATTCTTTTCCTTTCTAGTGAAGAAACTGTTTTAAGCTACAGAGACGTCAGATTTCATGAGATCTCTAATGTAAATAATATAGTAAAACACAAAAGTATATTCCTTGTTTTTTTCCTAATGGACTCATACAGGATACATCTAAAAAAACTCTGTTTACTACATATTATAGTAGAGGTATTTAAGGTGGCTGGTATCTTCATAGGAGGCCACAAAATACACTCCACACTTTACTGATCCCCAGCACCTTCAAGTAATCTGCAAAAAACACCTGGAAAACTAAATTAAAATAACTTCAGGGTTCAAGACAATACAAGATATGACAGGTATGACTGATCACTGAATAGCTGATTCAGGCAGTAAGTGCAATGAAACTTCAGAATAGGCTGATGGCTTTAAACTAGAACACTGTGGGGCACCTGGGTGGCTCAGCTGGTTAAGCGTCTGACCCTTAATCTCAGCTCAGGTCTTGATCTCAGGGTCGTGAGTTCAAGCCTCGGTTGGGCCCCACGCTGGGCATGGAGCCTACTTGAAAAACCAAACCAGGTAAGCGACTGCCTTCGGCTCAGGTCATGATCTCGGAGACCCGGGATCGGGCCCCACATCGGGCTCCCTGCTCGGCGGGAAGCCTGCTTCTCCCTCTTTCACTCCCCCTGCTTGTGTTCCCTCTCTCACTGTGTTTCTCTCTGTCAAATAAATAAATAAAATCTTTAAAAAAAACCAAAAAACAAAAAAACCAAACCAGGGGCGCCTGGGTGGCTCAGTTGGTTGAACAACTGCCTTCGGCTCAGGTCATGATCCCGGAGACCCAGGATCGAGCCCTACATCAGCTCCCTGCTCAGCGGGAAGCCTGCTTCTCTCTCTCTCACTCCCCCTGCTTGTGTTCCCTCTCTGGCTGTGTTTCTCTCTGTCAAATAAATAAAATCTTTAAAAAAAAAAAAAAAAAAAAAAAGAACCAAACAAAAAACTAGAACACTGGTGTCGAAGCTGGTTCTTCAAAGACTGGTAGAACTGAAATGGGTAAAAGGGAAAAGGTAGGAAACTGTTATGAGTAGGGTATTAAAGAAATGCCCACACAGCATCCTCTTGTTCCTGCTGAGACTGTAGAGTACAGTGGGAAGGGCTTGAGACCATCAGGCAGGCTCCACCCCTTAAATCCTCAGGGAAATCCCAGGCAGGCTACTTACCTGAGCCTTGGCCTCACATCCTTAATGTGACAAAGTCAGTGTAACACCTACTCCAGAATTGTTTGGCAATTACATGAAATAATCATGTGTGAAAACTGCTTAGCCCAGTGTCATTTAATGCATTCTCAAACAAAAACCTAGTTTCACCTACTCTCCAGTTACGCAGTGTTCCAATGCCACTTTCACAATTTTACCATGTTTTCTATCATTTTACCACTATTTATTTCCTATTTAATACCATTATCTGAAACATTTTAATATTTTCTTTGAAGTATCACTATATGCCAATATATATTCTTTAGCCTTATCCTAAGTAGTAATATCTTAAGTCATGGATTAAATGGTCTATTTTATTATTACTCCCTAAAATAAATTCATAACATTAGAATTAAAAAATGTTCATCTATGAACTTCCTAAAAGCAACTCAAGATCCAAATTTTAGATATACCGAATTAAGCTTTTCTTGGAAGTTGTATACCAAAATGATCAAAATACACTTTGGTACAGAATTACTTTAACATTTTTTTCAAGTCTGCTATAATGTACTTTTTACATACCTGTTTTAATTTATAGACTTCAATATTTCTCACATGATATATACTCCTTATTGTGGCTGGATTATAAGGGGGGCACTCAAAATGACCTTAAATTAAAGAAAAGAAATAAGCTATATTCAACTCCCTTAAATACCACAAATACAAATATATACACACACTTCTCCAAAACTGAGGTCTGTCATGAATGCTCTTGGTTCTTAAAAAGTTTGTGAAGAAATTGCTCTTAAAATGTTAGTATTTTCTAATAAGTGATCACTAACTATAAATCTAAATAAATGAGGGGTGGGGGCACCTGGGTGGCTCAGTTGGTTAAGCAACTGCCTTCGGCTCAGGTCATGATCCCAGAGACCTGGGATCGAGTCCCACATCGGGCTCCCTGTTTGGCAGGAAGCCTGCTTCTCCCTCTCTCACTCCCCCTGCTTGTGCTCCCTCTCTGGCTGTATTTCTCTCTGTCAAATAAATAAAATCTTTAAAAAAATAAATAAATAAATAAATAAATAAATAAATAAATAAGGGGCTTATGACTTTTTAAATTAAATTATATTTAATATGTAATGTGTTGGTTATTCACAGAGTTTAAAAATGTAAAAGATACCATCAGAATGGAATAAGAAGAATTCCTCCAGAGTAGACCAGTGATGCCTAGGGCTGGGGTGGGAGCAGGGTTTAACCATAAAACTTTTGGGAATAATAGAAATGTTCTAAATCTAGATGGTTGCATAACCCTATAAATTTACTAAAAATCACTGAATTGTATACTTCCAAAGGTATGTAAATTTTACCTCTACAAAGCTGCTAAAATAATGGGAGGCAGGGATCCTCCTATTCCTGTCCCCCAGCCACCAGTAACACTACTTAGAGGCACCTAGTGTTAATCAGGTTTTAGTATTTTATTCCAGGGTTATCAACTATGCACATAATAAAACACAAACTTCTTTATCCTCCCTTTTTTTATATATACAAATGGCAGTACAGTTTATACCTGTACTGTGCCTTGTTTTTTTTCCACTTATCTTGGAGTTCTTTGTGTATGTCACACACAGAGCTGCTTCTCTTTTTATTTTTTTTTTAAAGCTTCATAGCACTACATTGTATTATTTTACCATGATATAGCTATTGAGTTCCTACCTTTTGCCATTACAAACAAGGCTGAAATAAAAAAACGTGTACAAATCATTTTGCACTTGTGGAATATATCTGTAAATTACATTTCTGGAAATAGGACTCCTGGGTCAGAGAACTTTTGTAATTTTCACAGACTACTAGCTGCCCTCCAAAGAGTAGAAAACAGTTTGCACCCACATTTGTCATGAGGGAGACACCCTATTTTTGTACTCCTATGCCAATAGTTTAGAATCATAGGGAACAGCGCAGCAGGGAACAGATCTTGTGATTTAACAGTTACATTGAGGATATAAGTTTTAGCTGCCACCTCATAAAATTCTGAAATCAGTGTGAACCCAAGTTATTCCTTTAACTTTAAAACCAAGGTATAATCTTTTCAGATACAGTGGAATGAATAAGTACAGTGTGGTATACTTCTACAATGGAATACTACTCACAAATTAAAATGAAGAGAGTGAGATATATCAGCATGGATTTCAAAAACATACTGAACAATGAAGCAAGCTGCAGGAAGATACATGCAAAATGATACATTCATATGCATTTTAAAACATGCTATGTCATACACTGTTTAAAGCTGTTACACATCTCCTAATGACACAATCAAGCGAATAACAAATACCAAATTCAGAAAAATGACTGTCTGGTGAGGAAAGGGAAGGATAAAAGGAGAAGAACGGGACTGAGGACATAAACAGTGAGCTTTGACTGTACCTATACTATTTTATTTCTTTAAAATCCTAACTAAAAGTCACAAAATACAAAGACTTGACAAAACTAGATGGTGGATACATGAATAGTATGTTCTAGTGTTCTCAACATTTTTATATGTATAAAATATTTCATTAAAAAAAGTAGTAATAGTTCAGAAAAAAAAAATCCAATGATAAAGTCAAACTACGTATTATGCTTACGTTACTCTGAGGCATGCAAGTTCTAAAGTTTAAAAACAATTCTCAGAATAATACCTTTTCGATAGTCATGAGATTTAAAGATACCAGAGATGCCACCAATCCTTACGCCTCGGTATTTTACTACACCAGCCAAACCTGAAAAAGTACACAGTGAAATAAAATTACCATAGGCAGAAGCAATATCCTTATGAACTAAATGAATAGTTTAAAGGCCTGGAATTCCATGCAGTCCTAAAGTTATTTGAAAATTAAATGTCATGATGAAGTTACTCTTTTTTTTTTTAAGATTTTATTTATTTATTTGACAGTGAGAGAGTAAATGAGAGAGAGCATGAGAGGGGAGAAGGTCAGAGGGAGAAGCAGGCTCCCCGCGGAGCTGGGAGCCTGATGCGGGGCTCGATCCTGGGATTCCAGGATCAGGATCATGACATGAGCCAAAGGCAGTGGCTTAACCAACTTAGGCAGCCACCCAGGCGCCCCTGAAGTTACTCTTTTACATATTGATATGCAAACAATATATAAGTCAGACTAGGGAGGAGAGGCCTAGAAGGAGATAGGCAACAGACTAAGCAGAAAGGAAGGAACAAATGAGATTAGGTGTGCTAAGGGAAAAATAGACATAATTTGGTCCCTAATCGAATAATACAGTGGGTTTGGGAGGAAATAAGAAAAAATGTCCTTTGATGGATTTATATGTTATAAACCCAAAAGTCCACAGATATAAAGTATAAAGAGCCTGCAGTTTCTATATTTCATTTCTGATTGACAATCTTCAAACATCTTCTCACAATATTGTAGCTATCAAAAGATCAACCATTAACGAAATAGCAAAATCACATTTCTGAAGTTATGGCATCATTAGAACAATAAACACATATATACATATATATATATTTTTTTTTTTTTTAAGATTTTATTTATTTATTTGAGAGAAAGAAAGCACGAACTAGGGAAGGAGTAGAGGGGGAGGGAGAGGAAGAGAATCTCTCAAGCAGACTCCACACTGAGTGAGGAGCCCAAAATGGGGCTCTATCTCCCAATGCTGAGACCATGACCTAGGCAGAAACCAAGGGTCATATGCTCAACTGAGTGAGCTACCCCAGCGTCCCACTATAAACATTTAAATAAAGAGAAGAAAGGACTGTATAGTCTAACAGAACTAAAATTGAACCTGAATGTACTTCAGGCTGTGAATCTAAACACAGATTACAAGTAATTCAGAGGATAAAAGGAACATGTTATAAACAACATAGGAGGGGTGCCGGGGTGGCTCAGCTGTTAAGCGTCTGCCTTTGGCTCAGGTCATGATCCCAGAGTCACAGGATTGGGCCCTGCATTGGGCTCCTTGCTTAGCAGGAAGCCTGCTTCTCCCTCTCCAACTCCCTCTGCTTGTGTTCTCTCTCTAGCTGTGTTTCTGTCAAATAAATAAATAAAATCTCTAAAAAACAAAACAAAACAAAAAACCCCAAAAAACAACATAGGAAATTCCAATTAGCTAAATCCAGAAAGCAGGAAAGCCTATTAAGATAAATTTCTCATTTTCTTCAACAAATAAACATGGGGTGCAGGAGAAAAGGGACCATTATAGCCTAAGAGGCTTTAGAATCATGACAATCAAATGAAATATGTTTTGGATTTGGATTCTATTTGAACAAGTCAATTGTAAAATCAAACTCCTTGTGATAATCACAGAAATCTGAACATGAACTAGGTAACAGAAAATGGGAATTACTGCTACTTTAGTTAAATATAATAATGGTACTGTACCTGTGATATTTTAAAAAATACTTATCCCCTAAAAATGTGTATGTAAGTATTCACAGATGAAATATTCTGATGGCTGGGATTTGTTTTACAATACTCCAGTCTCTTCTTCCCGCAAAAAAGTTTGGAGTGGAGTGGGGTTAAAATAAGGATGGCAGAATAACAGTTGTTGAAGCTGGTTAATAGGTACAAAGATTCATTATATTCTCTATTTTTGTGTATGTTAGCAATTGACATTGTAATAAGTTTAAGTTTTCTTAGTTTAATAGAGAAAGAGAAAAATAAAGGGATTGCAAATAGTGTAAAAGGCCTTAGCAGTTACATTTATTATTATTACATTATATTACCTCACTGCTTAAAAACACTATCTGAAGGATGGACATATTTTCATAATTACCTACTTAAATTAACCATTTTAATTAAATTTTCATAATTAAGTATTTAAATTAAGAGGCATTCCCAAAACACTATACATCTCAAGATGCTGCCCAACTATTATACAAATGCTGACAGGCTCTTCCATTCCAATCAAACGAAAAAATTACCCACCAACACATACCTAAATAATAAATGTTCGGTGCCACCCAGCCACCATAGGGTAACTCTTGCAAATGATTCGAGGCTTCATGGTTTCCCCCAATGAAGATAGTTAGAACTGGGGCCTTTTTCTCTCCAGAGTAATACCTAGAACATAAGGATGAAGTTGTCAGCTGGCATAGCAGAAATCAGACACAGAGAAAAGCAATAACTCATGTCTATAAAATTAAGCATAGCAGAAAAACAAAATAAGGCCCAAAGGAAAAATCTGAGCTCACTATAAAAAATTAAAAATCTCTTTCTAAACTAATCGCCTATACCTGTCCTTAAGACTTCAGGGGCTGCCACTTTGGGTTCAAAGCCAGTGTGCGTTCAATGAGGTCAAGCAAGAACTTTGTCAGCTCCTAACCTTAGCTTCTAGCGGACCAGCACAAAGAAGGCGTCCAATAAAAATTCCTGGATCAGTAAATAAAGCAGTCCCAGAGTCCTATCAAGTACGAGGTAGATTAACCTGTCAGCTTCTTCCTGCAGGTTTTCCCCTCAGGCTTCGATTCCTTCCGAAACAGACAAGACGGGTGAAAAGAAGTGAGAAAAGTGACATTTACTGGCACCCATTCCTAGAAACCGCGTGAACAAAGACGGTAACTACGTTAGACCGCTAGTCAATGTAAGGGGGGAATTCGAATCCAGTCCGGGTTCTCTCCCACTCCCTAATAGAAAGTCACACCTCGCACCCGCGGGTCCGCGACCCCAGCCGCGCGGCTCACCTGTAGAAGGTCTGCATGTGGCGGTACTTGGGCGGGACGGCCATGCAACGCAAGTCGGCCTCGTTGCGCACCGCCTGGAAGTCGCCGCAGCACAGCAGAAGATCTACTGGCCCCGGGCCGCGCCTCTCCGCCAGCGCCAGCGTGTCGTAGATCTTGTCCAGTTCGCCGTGGCAACAGCCGGCCACAGCGACCCGCATCCTGCCAGCCGGAGGCGGGGAATGCTGCCCGTAAGCCCCTACACCAGAGCCAGCCCAGGCCGGACAACTAGGAACAAACAGACCCTTCAGCTCCCGCCAACACCGACTGAGTCCACCCCTCGAAAAGACACCCGAAATAGAATTCACTTCCGGTTTCCAAATCTCGCGAGAGAGGGATAGGCAGGGGCAAGAATCGCAGGACTTGAGAGAGCTTTCTTCTAGGATGGGGCTGTGCCTGTCTTCCTGGGTGCTTGAATTCCGGCATTCTGACAGATGACAAAAATCAAAACCAGGGGAGATCTGGGTGGCTTAGTCCGGTAAGAGTCTGCTTTCTAATGAGGTCATGATCCCAGGGTTCTGGGATTGACTCTCCCATGGGGCTCCTAATTGAGAGAGGGCAGTCTGCTTCTCCCTCTGCCTGCTGCACCCTCGCTCGGTCTTTCACAAATAAGTAAATAAAGTCTTTTTTAAAAGATCAAAACCAAAATTGTTGGGGTTTTTTTTAAGCCGAGAAACAGTACTTTAGTTTGATAAAATTAAGCCAGGCTAAACAAGTGAGACCGTGGGATTGGCTAATTCCCTAGGAAGAACATCTCACGGCAAAGATAATTGCCTGAAAGTGAATTAGAAATTAAAACATATTTCAAAAGACACATCAAACTAAAAGTAATTTTTAAATAAAATTTAAAAACTCACTGAGGGTTTCTCCCCGAAAACTTCAGGGTTACAAACTCCCCGAAGAGTTTGTAAAAAAAAAATTTTTTTTAAGGGGGCCGGGGAATCTTCTTTTTCCTACCAAATAGGCGTTTGCATAACTAGACTGCAAGCTCAATGAAAGCAGAATGTCTGGAAAACGTCTAGGAGGGAAAAGAACCAAACAATGGAAAAATGAGCGACCAAGACAAAAACAAGCAAAAAAGTAAAACACCTCTGGCCAATTTAATCCAAAAAAGTAAACTAATCAAGATACTACAGAGAGTAACAGAGCCATCTCTCAACTTTTAAAAACGCCTAAAATGACATTGTAGGAACAAGGACATCAGAATTAATTCAAAAGTAAGCAGAAGATGTTAACAAGACCATGACAATAAGAAAATCCTGGAGGGCGCCTGGGTGGCTCAGAGGGTTGGGCCTCTGCCTTCCGCTCGGGTCATGATCTCAGGGTCCTGGGATCGGGGCCCACATAGGGCCCTCTGCTCGGCGGGGAGCCTGCTTCCTCCTTCTCTCTCCTACTTGTGATCTCTCTCTGTCAAATAAGTGAATAAATAAAATCTTTAAAAAAAAAAGAAAACAATAAATCCTTAAAAAAAAAAAAAAAAAAAAAAGAAAATCCTGGAAAAGTTGAAGAAAGTCATTGAAAGACATTGTACCCAGAGGGGCTTGCAGGCAATTTCTTTCAAATTTATAAGCTAGAACTTTCATGGTGTTTAAACTGATCAAGAGAGAAAAGAATGGAAATCTAGTACTTCAATCTTTTCTTAATATGTTTTCCTTCTGATTTGGATTTTTAAATATATAAGAGATGCTTTTTTTACAGCATTGCTAAATTTAACTTTTTCCATTTGATTTTTCAAATTTTATTTTAGTTAAATTTAGTTAATTAACATATAGTGTATTATTAGTTTCAGAGATACAGTTCAGTGATCATCAGTTGTATATAATACCCAGTGCTCATTACATCAAGTACTCTCGTTAATGCCCATCACCCAGCTACCCCGTTTCTCCACCCATAGCCTCTCCAGCAAGCCTCAGTTTGTTCCGTATAATTAGTCTCTTATGGTTTGTCTCCCTCTCTGATTTCATCTGATTTTATTTTTCCTTCCCTTCCCCATGATTCTCTGTTTTGTTTCTTAAATTCCACATAAGAGTGAAACCATATAACTTTCTCTGATTGATTTATTTTGCTTAGCATAATACCCTCTAGTTCCATCCACATCATTGCAAATGGTAAGATGTAATTTATTTTGATGGTTCAGTGATATTTCATTGTATATATGTACCACATATTCTTTATCCATTCACCTGCCAATGAACATCTGGGCTCTTTCCATAGTTTGACTATTGTGGATATTGCTGCTATATACATTCAGGTGCACTTGCCCCTTCAGATCACTACATTTGTATCTTTAGGGTAGATACCCAATAGTGCAATTGCTGGGTCATAAGGTAGCTCTATTTTCAAGTTTTTGAGGAACCTCCACTGTTTTCCAGAGTGGCTATAACAGCTTGCATTCCCATCAACACTGTAAAAGTGTTCCCCTTTTTCCACACCCTCTCCAACTTTTGTTGTTCCCTGACTCATTTATTTTACCCATTCTGACTGGTATGAGGTGGTGTCTCATTGTGGTTTTGATTCGTATTTCCCTGATGCTGAGTGACATTGAACATTTTTTTATGTGTCTGTTGGCCATTTGGATGTCTTACTTAGAGAAATGTCTATTCATGTTTTCTGCCCATTTCTTTTTTTTTTTTATTTTATTTATTTATTTATTTGACAGAGAGAGAGAGAGACCACAAGTAGGCAGAGAGGCAGGCAGAGAGAGAGGAGGAAGCAGGCTCCCCGCTGAGCAGAGAGCCCGATGCTGGCCTCGATTCCAGGACCCTGAGACCATGCCCTTTGCCAAAGGCAGAGGCTTTAACCCACTGAGCCACCCAGGGACCCTTCTTCCCATTTCTTGACTGGATTATTTGTTTTTTGAGGTATTGAGTTTCCTAAGTTCTTTATAGACCTTGGATACTAGCCCTTTATCTGATAAGACATTTGGAAATATCTTCTCCTGTTCTGCAGGTTGTCTCTTGGTTTTATTGGTTATTTACTGTGCAAAAGCTTTTTATCTTGAGGAAGTCCCAACAGTTTATTTTTGCTTTGTTTCCCTTGCCTTTGGAGACATGTCTAGGAAGAAGTTGCTGCAGTCGAGGTTAAAGAGGTTGCTGTCTATGTTCTCCTGTAAGGATTTTGATGGGTTCCTGTCTCATATTTGGGTCTTTCATCTATTTTGAGTTTATTTTTGTGCATGGTTTAAGAGGTGGTCCAGTTTCATTCTTCTACATGTGGTGTCCAATTTTCCCAATACCATTTGTTGAAGAGACTTGTCTTTTTTACACTGGATATTCTTTCTTGCTTTGTTGAGGTTTACTTGACTATAGATCCATTTGATTTTTAATCTACAGGAATTGTCATTTTCTGGACCCTTTTTTCTGTCATGTAAAATATTTTAATTAAGGTCTAACTTAAAGCAACATGAACAAATTAAAACTTAAGAGCCCATTTTACATATGGAATCACCCATATGAACACAACCCTTATCAAGATATAAAATATTTCCAGCATTCAGAAAGTCTCCCTTATACTTCCTTACAAGGTCCTACACCCAAAAGAAAAGCATTCTTTGGGGGAACCTGGGTGGCTCAGAAGTTAAGCATCTGCCTTTGGCTCAGGTCATGATCCTGGAGTCTCGGGATGGACCTTCCTGCATCAGGTTCCCTGCTCAGCGGGAAGCCTGCTTCTCCCTCTCTCATTCCCCCTGCTTGTGTTCCCTTTCTAGCTGTGTTTCTCTCTGTCAATTAAATAAATAAATAAGTAAACAAATCTTTTTTTAAAAAAAGCATTATTCTTTTTTTTATAAAGATTTTATTTATTTATTTGACAGAGAGAGAGAGATCGCAAGTAGGCATAGTGGCAGGCAGAGAGAGAGGAGGAAGCAGGTTCCCTGCCGAGCAGAGAGCCCGATGCGGGCCTCGATCCCAGGACCCTGAGATCATGACCCGAGCTGAAGGCAGAGGCTTTAACCCACTGAGCCACTCAGGTGCCAAAAAAAAAAAAAAGCACTATTCTAACCTCTATCAACATAGATGAGGTTTGCTCATTTTTGTTTTTGTTTTTGTTTTTGTTTTCTTCCTGATTCCAGTACAGTTAACATACAGTGTTATATTAGTTTCTGGTGTACATGTAGTGATTCAACAATTCCATGAATTACTCAATGCTCATCATAAGTGGACTTTTAATCCCCTTCACCTATTTCACCTTTGCTTGTTCACAAGCAAACACTTCATATAAGTGTTTATATATATTAGGCACTTAATTTAGCATGTGGGGTGCCTGGGTGGCTCAGTTGGTTGAGCGACTGCCTTTGGCTCAGGTCATGGTCCTGGGGTCCAGGATCGAGCTCCTCATCGGGCTTCCTGCTCAGCAGGAAGCCTGCTTCTCCCTCTCTCACTCCCTCTGCTTGTGTTCCCTCTAACTGTTTCTCTCTATCAAGTAAATAAATAAAATCTTTAAAAAAATTTAACATCTGTGAGATTCATCTGTAAATCTGTTTCTTATTACTGTGTAGTATTCCATTGTGTGAACATACCACAGTTTGCTTGTCTATTGTCCTGCTCAAGGACAACTGGGTTGCTTCTACTTTGGGGCTATTGTGAATAAAACCACCATGCACGTTCTTGTAGAAATCTTTTAGTAGATATTGCACTTATGTCTCTTGGATTATGTCTAGGAATATAATCGCTGGGTATAGAGGAGATATATGTTTAACTTTGATAGATAGGTCAATTTCCAAAGTGTGCCAATCATAATTACCTAAGGAATATAAAACCATCCAAATTATTCCATGTGCTCAACAGCCTTGGTATTATCTATCTGTTACATTTTAGCCATTTCCTTACATTTTGTGCAATAGTATCTCCTTATGATTTCCATGCATGGTTTATAAGAAAATTTTAATGTATCAGTCAATTTGAATTTTCTTCCTTTCTGACAAAAGAAAACAATAACTTAATATCATAACATTCAAAAACAGTGGTCAAAGCAGGAAATAAAAGATGAAAATAAAAAAGCATGAAAAGCATGAAGAAGTGCATTGTGGCTTAGCTCCTATTTCCAGCCCACACCCCACTTCTAGAGGTCATACCAGTGAGTAAACAAACAAGCATTCTCACTGACTTACTTAAATCCAGAGAGAATCAAATTTAATAGAAAGCCTCACCCTCTTCCTATTCTGAATGAGGAGAAATAGAAAAAAATTTGGAGAAAAAAGGATTGAATGAACAATGAAGATAATTCTTTTTGCAAATGTGAGAAGCCACACTCACTGAACAACAGGTACCTCAAAGTGTGTGTGTAGTCCCATGGGGGAAAACTAACAGGTCTCAGACCTGCTGGGAAAGAAATTCTTTGATTCTATTGGAACAAAGTCAATACCTAGATGGAAGCACCCAGCAATGAGCAAGATGAAAAGAGAAACCACATGTTGACAAAGGAAACATGCTAAAAGAGCATAATCTGGGGTGAGGCTGAGCAGGTGTTCATTAAAACTTCTTAGGGACAACCAGACCTTGTTTTCTAAATATGATTCCCTTCTAAAAGAAATGAAGTTGGCTTGTTAAAGTGGTTGATTCTAAGACAGAGAAAGTACAAAATGAGCCTGGATCTCATGTGAGAAAACAAGGAGGTGTTCACATAATCTCAGACACCAAAAGATACCAATGGAAGGTTTTGCCACTGGCCAAGTCTGAAACAATTTCAGTACCAAAATGCATAATCATAGATAGGCCATCAAATAAAATAGGAATTTCTACAGTGTACCCTTGAACAATGTGGGGGTTAGGGGCACAGACTCTGGCCCAGTCAAAAATCCATGTACAACTTTTGATTCCCCCAAAACTTAACTACCAATAGCTTACTGTTGACCAGGAGACTTAATGATAATATAAACAGTTAAGTAACACATATTTTGTGTTTTATATGTGTTACATAGTATATTCTTACAATAAAGTAAGCTGGACCAAAACAAATGTTATTTAAAAAATCAGAAAGAAGAGAAAATACATTTAGAGTACTGTACTGTACAAAAAATCCCCCGTGTATAAGTGGACCCAGACAGTTCAAATCCATGTTGTTCAAGGGTCAACTGTATTCTATACTGATATAAATAAATAATAGGTGAAAGAGAGGGATCTTATTTACACCAGAATGCTGATTGATAAATATGGAAGGAAAGTTGGAATAGAGATTACCGTTTTATCGTCATCATCATCCTTGTTTCCAACAAGAATCTTCAACTAGTGCTAAAACTATTGTGTAAAACTTTAGAGAGTAATAGGATACCTACACAGTTTCAATGTATCTATTATTTGAGACTACTTATAGTATATACTAATACTTATAGTCTCAAAGGATCTTTTCAAAAGATACTTATTATAACACAAAGAAAAATAAGAATTTTACACTAGAGAAACCTAGCAGACATGTTAACAGCATGATCAAAGTTAACCTTATGAGGAGTGATGTCATACATTATTTCTGAGGTATTCCTGCCAAAAATGCATAACTCAAATCGAATCTTGAGAGATGAGATAAATTGAAGTTAAGAAAGACGATTGAAAAGTAACAGGTTTATCTTTCTTAAAAATATGCTCATAAAATAAGGGACAAACTGAGGAAGATTAAAAATTAAAGGAGACAGAAGATTCATGAATATTGTACTATAAAAGACATTAGGGCAATTGGCCAAATATGATTAAGGTCTGTAAATTCAATAATATTGCATCAGGGTTAATGTCCTGGTTTTGTTAATTTTACTGTGGTTATATAAGGGAATTCCTTGTTTTTAGGAAACTTACATATTGCACATATATATATTTACATATGCCCATATATATATAATACATTGAGTATAGTGGAGCATCATTTCTGCCATTTCCTCTTATATAATACCTATTATATATGACAGATATATAATTTATAAATATAATATAATGTATCATAGATATAGATACAAAAAATACTCCCTCCCTGTGTGTGTGTGTGTGTGTGTGTGTGTGTGTGTTATTTTTAGTTTCTGCCAATGTATTGCAGGGACTAGAAATAAGGAACTATATTTCTTAGACTCACTTGCCAGCTGAGGTCTGATTTGGTTTTGCAAATGAGAAACACGAGTGAAATTAAGAGGGAGAAGACAGGTAAAAGCTGTTTCTATTCTCTTCTGGCTCTAGCCATGATACTGGTAGCTCAGCTCGTCAGACTACTTCAATGGTAGTGAACTTCCTACTGTTCCTACTTCTTACTGTTCAAGTAAAATATGTTCCCCTACTACTACCTCATTGGCATCTTTAGCTCTTCCAAAAATGTTGTGATCTTTTTTGCTTAAAATACCTTGGGGGGAGGCGCCTGGGTGGCTCGGTCGTTAAGCGCCTGCCTTTGGCTCAGGTCATGATCCCAGGGTCCTGGGATGGAGCTCCACATCGAGCCCCGCATCAAGCCCCGCCTCAGGCTTCCTGCTCGGCGGAAAGGCTGTATCTCTCTCTCCCACTCCCCCTGCTTCTGTTCCTTCTTTCCTGCTTCTGTTCCCTCTCTCCCTGTGTCTCTCTAAATAAATAAATAAAATCTTAAAAAAAAAAAAACTAAAATGGGTTCTGTTTTCCTATATGTTATACTAGGCAAGGTGTCATTCAAGTAAAAGGCAGCAAGCAGATGCTTTCAGCCATAAAAGAACCTCAAGGAAACAATACCCCAAGGGCTCTTTATGATGAAAAAAAAAAATGACTTGACAGTGAAATCCAGCCAAATAAGAGTTGAATAAAAATAAACAACACAGGAATAAAGAACCCTATTTAAAAGATGGATGATTAAAAATAGAGTAGTGTGATGGGATAGGAAATGCTGAAATGAGGAATAGGGTATTTCATGAATAAAGCGTGGTCCTAGAAGACCATGTGACAGTGAGAAGAAACCTTCATGAAGTAAGGGAGTGAGCGATGGAGATATTTGAACAATAAGTTTTCAAGTCTGTTTGTAAATAAAATATGACAAACGCCAAGAAAAAACATCCATCCTTGCTATCTGTATCTTATCATTGAACTAGTGATTTTGGCACTTGCCGCCGCCTGATGGCAGCACACTAGAGGAAAACTAAGAAGAGAGCGAGTCCATGGTGGTAAAACTAAACTGAAGAGAGGCAAACATCACAACAGAATAAAAGTTCTGGGGTGTTTCTAGCCTCTGAATCCTAAACTTGTCAGACATTTCATTGTACTTTCTGATTTCATTAAAAAAATAAAAAATAAAAGCAAACCTCAATATCTCTTGTTTACCAGTTTGATGACTTCCAGATTCCATTCCTGCACTGTGAAAGGTGAACAGATCGGCTTTACTTTGCCTAACTTGTTACCTTCATGTTTTCAAATTTTCAAATCCATCTGCCTAATGTGGTCCCCATTGTTTGGGGCAGAGGGGTCTTTTTATTACCCAGGCAATCCAGAGGATGGTATAGTATCTCTTGTCCCATAAATAACTGGAACTCTTGTTCCAGCATTGATTTTAAAAGCACCTATCAGTGTTTCCACATCTAAATACAGAGAAGTGGTGCCCTAATTATTTGGTTAGATGAACGTTTATGGACAAGCCAAGCTCTGTGTGGAGTATTACTCAGGGCTTTGCCTGCTCTATTCCTCTTGAAACTTCAGGTCAGAGTTTGGGGGCCACCTTAATAGAAGGGACTTCAGTCCTGGTGACATTTTCCTCCTAGAGGCTGCCTTATACAATTTTACTTATTATTCTACATTCTAATGACTCCTTTTCTTTTTCTTTCTTTTTTGCTTTTTTTGGCAGATAAATTTTTTTTATTTAATTTATTGAATCTGTGTTATTGCTGAGGCCACTATGTACAGACAAAAAAGAGGGAGTTTTATTTCTTGGTCTTTTTTTCCTTGGATAGTCTTGATGCTTCCTCTTTCTCGGTCTGGAGCCGCTCTTCACAGTGATTGGGAACCTCCTTGGTCTTAGATCTATGGGTCTCAGCCTGGTCAACCAGAAGCTTCTTGTGAACCTTGTCTGCCTTAAGCTTGTGAATGTGCTCCATGAGAATCCACATGTTTTTGAACACATTACCTTTCACTCACAGAGACAGTCTATATGATACATGTGGCGGTCAGTCTTCTTAGAGTCACCATATCTTCTGAGCAGCAGGTGCAGAATTCTCACCATCCTTATCCAGGTTTCCTTCTCAGGCATTTGAACATTGGCAGGAAATTTTCTCTTACCAATGCCCATATGCCTGCCCTTCCAGTGGGCCAAGTAATTGTTCTGGCACCAAGCCCAGGAATGGACAGTCACAGGCTTCAGGATGATCAGTCCATGTCTTATCAGTTTGATCTGTTGACAGGAGTTGACATTGGCGATTTCGTTGGTCTCATTGGGGTCCAATGGAGATATGAAGATATTTGAACAATATCTGGCAAGCCTATTCTGAAGCCTGAACATACTCATGGCTGTGGCTGCAGTACCAAAAGGAAAGTCTAATGACTTATTTTCTTGTCTCTCCTTACCTTGTGCCTGAAAGCTCTGTGAGAACAAGGAATGTATCTATCTTGTTCATACGTGTATTACCCACTCCTGGGCACAGTGCCTGGCACATAGTGGGGACCTAGTATACACATTTTGTTGAAAGACTATATTTCCAAGATCCTTGGTCCCCTTTTTAAAAATTATTCTCTAACTTTGGACACAGAAACAAACTGAGGGACTTGGAGGGAGGAGGGTGGGAGGATGGGAGAGCCTGGTGGTGTGTACATAGAGCACTGGGTGTGAGAAATGGGGAATGAATCTTGGAACACTGGAAAAAAATGTAAGTAACAATAAAAATAAATAAATTTTAAAAAATAAAAATTATTCTCCAAAGGAGTTCCTTTTTAATTATTAAAGAAAAAATTGCTTAATTCACAGCTACTCAATTTTTACACTTAAATTCTTCACTGTGTATTTCCTGAGAACAAGGGCATTCTCTTCATAAAAACAGTACAATTATCAAACTCAGGACAGTAGCAATAATTAGCAATCAGACTTTGTTCAAATTTTGCCAACTTTCTCCTTGATGACCTTTATAAGCAGGAGGGGTAACATTCTGTTTCCCTCGTCCAGGATCCAAGCCCAGGTCACAAATTGCATTTGGTTATCATGTCACTTTGGTGTCCTTTAATCTAGAACAATTCTTCAGCTTTTCTGTCTTTCATGACAATTTTAAAGGATGTGGGTGTGTTGTTTTGTAGAATGTCCCTCAATTAGGGTTTGTCTGATGTTCCCTCATGATTATACTTGTGCATTTCTGGCAGGAATACCATGAAAGTGATGTTGTATCCTTATCATTGCCTCATATCATGGTGTCCATTTATCCCATTAGTGGTGATATTAATTGTAATCACTTGAATAAACTGGTGTCTACCAACTTTCTCTACTATCGTTTGTCACTTGAAAGAAGGTACTTTGAGACTGGATAAATATCTTGTTTTGCATTATATTTTCACCAATTAGTTTAAACATCCATTGATGAGTCTTGTTTCAAAAAATTATAGCTCACGTGGTTGTCATGTGGTGGCTTTCCAATTCCATCATTTCTTCTCTATTTATAATTTGGAATTCTACCATAATTTGGTTATAAAAAACATTTTCTTTATTTTTACTGTAATTTCTAATAAAAGAGGTTTCAACACCTTACTACTACTGCTTTATGCACATGCTTATTTTACACCTTTCAAACACCTGATGAATTACTGATGCATTATTTCCTTGTAGATTTTGCTTAATTAGCTGGTTACTTAAGTGAGTGCTTACTTGTCCCACAGAGGATAGGCCTATCAGGTCCCAGGAGACTGTGAGGGCTCTGTGTAAGGATTTTGAAATAGAGAAGCCTGTGCCCAAATTGATTTAGCCTCTTATTCATACCCTGAGTAACCTTAAACAAATTGTTGAACCTCTCAGAGTGTCACTTTTATTCCTGTCTTCTTGAAGTCAGGAACCATTTCTTTGTACTACTTTGAATCCCTAGTACAATATGTGCACAAGTAAACTCACAGTTGGTGACTGTTAAACTGAATTATATCTATTTTTCACCACTACTAGTGCATTTTCTATTTTTGTTCTAGTTAAAGACTCTGTTGTCAAATCCTGTTAAAGATTCTAAAGTCCTTTTGAGGCCATTCAGTTTTTGCTTTACATCTATCTTTCTATATTTTATGCTTTCCTTTTTTTGCATAGGTATGTTTCTACCTTCAAAAATTCGGCTTTATCTTGGCAATTGCACTTAGATATTTATAAATACTTTTCAGATTTATTTCTGGTTACTTGCTTTTTATTTTGTATTACTATTTTGCTTTATTAAGTTCACATTTTGTTGTCATTATTTTTTCAGAAATTAATATTGCCTGGGGTGCCTGGGTGGCTCAATTGGTTAAACATCTGCCTTCGGATCAGGTCAGCATCAGGGATCAAGACCCACATCATGCTCATTGCTCAGTGGGGAGCCTGCTTATCCCTCTGTCCCTCCCTGCCCCCTCCCCCGTCATGAGTGCTCTCTCTCTGTTAAATAAATAAAATCTTTTTTAAAAAAAGAAAAGGGGGCGCCTGGGTGGTTCAGTTGGTTAAGCGACTACCTTCAGCTCAGGTCATGATCCCGGAGAGCCAGGATCGAGTCCCACATCAGTCTCCCTGCTCCGCGGGAAGCCTGCTTCTCCCTCTCTCACTCCCCCTGCTTGTGTTCCCTCTCTGGCTGTGTTTCTCTCTGTCAAATAAATAAAAAAATCTTAAAAAAAAGAAAAGAAAAGAAATTAATACTGCTCTGAGATAAGAGCCACAGGAGGATGGGGAGAAATTTCATGCCTGTTTTGGAGGGAAGTCATTGCGGATATTTCCCTCTTCCCACCACTGTGCCGAAGTTACCTCTCCTCTTGTTGCTTTTACATGAAAGCTGAATCAAAATCATATTACCCCTCAATTTCTATTCATCAATGCAACAAAATCTGAACTGGAAATGAGATTTCTGATTCTCAAGCTTAGAAGTTTGCTCCTCAATACTTCCTTCCCATAAGTGACTATGTCAGTCTTCTGGAAATAAAATAGGAAAGCCAGAGTAGCGGAGGTGTTGGATGTTCTAGTCACATTCCCTAGCTCCTTTCCACTCTGACTTCAGCCACAGCTGTAATGATGGTTCTGCTGCAAGTTCAGATTCATGCTGTCTATATTGCTCCCCAAAAGCAAGCCTACAGATTCTGCTTTTCTGTACCAGGTTAAGGAAGCCCTCTCTGTTCTATGCACAAGTACAATCCAAGACAGTTACCATCCCTGGAGAAATCTTCAACCAATACAGGATGGGAGGGTGGGTAAATGCTCCAGCCTTAAGAAGGATATACAGGGGAGCATTCTGTATATTTTTCAGAGGTCCTCAAGGAGTGAGCAGTGATTTCAATAATGGATCCTTATATTGACTTTTCCTTCTTTCCTTTTTTACTCTCCCTGACCTATCAATTCTGTTCTCTAGAAATTTCCCAAATAAACTACCTGCACCCAAATCACTCTTCCAGGATCTTCCTGTGGGGGTGCCCAAACTAAGTCAAAAAGTTCATTCAGGGACGCCTGGGTGGCTCAGTTGGTTAAGCGACTGCTTTCGGCTCAGGTCATGATCCTGGAGACCCAGGATCGAATCCCACATCGGGCTCCCTGCTCGGCGGGAAGCCTGCTTCTCCCTCTCTCACTCCCCCTGCTTGTGTTCCCTCTCTGGCTGTGTTTCTCTCTGTCAAATAAATAAAATCTTTAAAAAAAAAAAAGTTCATTCAGTAAGCATTTACCAAATGACTATTTTATGCTAGGCAGTGAGATAAAAGAACTAGTAGATAAAATCTCTAGTACTTGCCCTTAAGTGTATAAAGGGCAGACAAACAAGTAGACAATCACAAAAAAATTTACAATATGGGGTGCCTGGGTGACTCAGTCAGCTAAATATCTGACCTCAGCTCAGATCATGATTCCAGGGTCCTGGGATCAAGCCCCATGTCAGGCTCTCTGCTGGGTGGAGAGCCTACTTCTCCCTCTTCCCCTGTCTGCCACTCCGACTGCTGCTTGTGCTCTCTCTCTCTTTCTGTCAGTTGAATAGATAAAATCTTTTTTAGAAATTACAATGTATTATTGGAGATGCTGTGTTAGTGGCAAGAAAATGACGCATAAAGACGGGGAGGAGTCATTTAACTTACACTTGGGGAGCAGGCTTCTTGGAGGATGTATTGCTTGAGCTAATGGATGAAGCATGGATAAATACAACTATCACGACACTATATCATACAAATGTCAGCTGAAAATTCATGTGATACTTTTATATTCTCTGTTCAAAGGTTATGCTCTGCTCTCTTATGATATACAGTATATGATATGATTCTAGGTGATGAATGGACATTTAAACTTCTTCATAGTTATTATGTTAATATGTATTAGAATAAAAATAAGGAGCACAAGAACTTGATTTTACAGACTATTATGGTTTAAGATGAAGATAAAACTATTTAATGAATTGAAATTAACCTTAAAGAAAAACATTGAGTGAATAATAACACCTGGGTGCAGACTGACAAAGAGTGCATGAGTGGTATGCAGGTTACTGAAGTCTGGGATATATTGCAGAAGGAAAAATCTAAAACAAAACTCCTATTTTCCCTAAATTCAACAGTTGTTTGGGAACACAGAGCCATGAACAAGTATGATTAGGGCTACAATAGATTTGGAAACCAAGTACAGGTTTCCTCCACTATCCAAAATTAGAGTTCTTATTAAAACTTTCTAAACCAAAATGGCATTAAGTGAAGAAGCAATTACCATTTCTTTATATGGAAAGATTTTTTAGCATTTCCATATCTGAAAAATAACCTCTCTTAGGCATTTCTGATACTTTAGGACATATCTCACTAAGAGATGCACAAAGTAATTGGAGATAAAGCAAAGATGTTTACAAACAAGTTCAAAGCTATGGGTGGCTTGATACTGGGATGAGGAATGTAGTTTCTGAGGAAGGAGCTTGGGGATGTCAACCTCCCCTGCTGCCCGAGAGCTGTCTTTATAAAGGCTCACTGCAAAACAAACTCTTCTATTTTCACTTACTACCTTTTTTCATAAAAACAAAAATTCTCTTTGGATTTCTTTTGTTAGCAAAAACGGGTTCTAATGTAGGGCTTTTCTAAAAGTTTAAGGGGAACTTCCTAAACAGGAAGAAGATAGGAAAGCAGTGAGGAGCAAGTGAAAAAGCTAGAGGCTACAAGATCACTTGCAAGGCTATTGTTCTAGTCCGCAGGAGAGGGAGTAACAGCTTGAATTAGGAGTGGCTATAAAAATGGAAGAAGAAAAAAAGGACAAGTAATGGGCTCATTGAAACCATTCTATGAAAATCTACTGGTTACAGGCGTACGCAAGTGAAGCCTGTCTAGCCAAGACCAGGGCGCTTTTGTGTACACACACACACACACACACACACACACACACACACGGAGTGGGAAAGCTGGATCAACCAATCAGAAAAAACAATTAGGAGCATGTTTTTATTTGGCTTCAGTTACCAGAGCACTTTAGTGTTAATTCTTCAGATATTTGCGCCCCCCCACTTTTCTATTTGACTCATACGCTGGGGAAATACACATATTTAACGCATTCTACATTCCAGGCATGTTCTTAAGAGCGTTAGTTCTCCGATCTCATAACCCTTATTTTATAGAAGAGAAACTGAAGCATAAGGAGGTTAAGTAACTTGCTGGAAGTAATGAGGCTAATAAGTGAAGTAATAAAGATTAAGCCCAGGCGTTCTGGTTCTGGGGTATCTATTATAACACTACACCAGAAAAAATGGGTTGGACAGATTATGCTGAAGACCTGGTTCTGAGACCACAGTCCCTCCGTCTGCAAAATGGCGATAATAACGTTAGGAGTCTGTTGCAAAAGAGTGAGATAATGAATATGAATGTGAACTTCAAATTACGTATATGACCCCACATACAAGCTTTCCACAGATGAATACGTGAGCTCCAGCATTGTAACGAATCATCCCGTGAAGTTTGCAGCGCCAGGGTGAGACCCCGCCCCCGTGGCTCCGCCCACCGCGAGCGGCAGGTGGGGCTGGTAGGTCTTCTTTGCGCATGCGGAGACTGCTGCCCCGCTCCCACCTCTAACCAAGGCGGAGAGTAGCTGCGGTTTCTGAGAGGACGATTCGTAAGGAGGCCCTTGGCGCGGTTTTCCTTTCCTCTCCCTTCTGCGGGCCCTATCCGTGCTTCAGCTGTGCCGAGACCGTGGTGTGTTCTCGTCTACCTACCTGACTTTCTGCAGAAGGTGCCTTTCGTTTGCCCAGTAGTTCCTTGTCGAAAGTGCCGGTCCCCGCGCCGGCACCGGCCGTAGCCGGGTGGGAAGGCTCAAGATGGCGTGCCTATTGGAGACCCCAATCCGCATGAGCGTCCTCTCGGTGAGTGACCGCCGCAGCTGCCCGCCAGCTCGAGAGCTCGGGCCGGCCCGCAGCATTCACCCCAAACGCGTAATGCCTCCTGGACACCACCCCTTGAGGTGCCTTCCGGCTCAGCTTTGGGCCATGGAGAGAAAGGGTGGGCAGGAGAAATAGACGGGACCCCGACTGAGCCAGAAACGTCTCTAACTCTAGGAGCTTCCACCGGTACCGTTTCTCGGGTGGCCTCTGGCGGACAGGGTGGTTGGGCGTACGGGTAGCTGGCCCGGTGGTTCGCCTTGGCTTCGCCAGGTGCTTCACTGAACCTTCTCAGCCTTGCTCCTTCTCCTGGCCGAGCGCTCTGCCCTGTGAGGTGCCGGGCTTGCCGCTGGCCTGGGAAAGAGTGCCCATTCAGCCCTCGCGGCTTTGGCTTGGAGAAGTGCAGGCACTTTGGGCCCCCACAGCTGGGGGGCTGAGAGAGCCAGGTCAGGTCTGTGGCTTCTGTCGCGTCCCGGCACGGTCTAAAACTCCTTGCTTCTGGGCAACGGAGATTTCATGTCAGCTGCAGCAATATCTTAGTGTATGTCGTTATTTAAGCCCCTTTTCTCGGTTCTGCTTTAGAGGTCGCAGGTCGGAGTCTAAAGGAACCTGTCCCTGGCATTAGTTTTTCCTTTATGGGTAGTCAAACGCTGGGGCGGGGGAGCGGGGAAAATCAATTTTCCTATTATCGAAAGAAGGGAATGTATTGATCCGCCAGGAAGTAATACCTAGTTGTTTGGGTTTTTTTTCAAGTTAAAAAAAAAATCCAAAATACAACTTTCACTTTACACTGTATTGCTCTTGAAAACCAGGACCCGAAGTGCAAGTTACTGAGGGATAAAACTTCAAACCGCTTTACAACAATTTAGAGCTGTCCAGCCAGAGAATAGTCAGTTTACCAATGGTCCATTTGCTGTTGTTGGAAATAGGCAAAGACTGGTTGGGCCATCTTTTAGATTAATGGAAGCTGATACTTAGAGGGTGGTTGGATTACAGATTACCTGACTTGTCAGGTTCCTAGAATCTGTGATTCCATCCAGCTTCTTTTCTCTTCCCTGACTTCTCCCACAGAGACACCTATCTGGAAGGTAGGACATTTGCTATGATTCAGGGTTATAAGACTGGAATATTGTAGCCTAGATAATTTTTAATTTAAGGGGGTGGGGGGCTGTCATCCAGTTTGTCTCCTGATCGATTTTTAGCAGTCCTTTTCCTCATTTTATACAGCTTGGAGAAACATTGTTCATTTAAGTATTGAATCAGATTAGCCTTTTATTCTACTTCTGTAACACCCATGAATATTTTGTGGGCAAGTAGGTGAATGACTTTTCCCTCATTATGTTTTTTTTTTTTAAGATTTTATTTATTTGACAGAGAGAAACACAGTCAGAGAGGGAACACAAGAGAGGGAGAAGCAGGCTTCCCACCGAGCAGGGAGCCCGATGTGGGACTCGATCCAGGGTCTCTGGATCATGACCTGAGCTGAAGGCAGTCGCTTAATCAACTGAGCCACCCAGGCGCCCCCTCATTATGTTTTTTTAAAAAGCATGCCTCTCAACTGTTCTCAAGTCCCTTTATCATGTTTATTCTTCATTTTACCTGAAGCTTCTTTACTTTTTGTGCATTGTCAACTTGTATCATGCATACAATTGAAAATTTTCATTTGTTTCACTCCCTTAGTAAATAATATTTCCTGTTTAATTTTATGCAGAAACTTCTTGAAGAGTATTCCCTGCTTCTAGTGGGGATTTGCTTTATTTCTAATCTCATTAGGGGTTTATGTATTTTTCACAGTTCCAAAGTCTTGTCTGTGAATTCATCAGTTATAGGGCCTTGGGACATCAGACACCGCTATGGCACCACCTTTTGAAATACAGAGTGCAAATGGAACAGGAAGTATTTATAAAAAATTACCTGAAAATAATTGATTCCTTTAATAGGCTGCTTACTGTGCACCAGTTATGTACAATACTCTTTTATGTTTACTTGTAGGGAATGTGACGATGAGATCACATGTGCCCTCAGGGATTTCACAGTCTGAATGAGTCCACGGCATGATAAATATAATTCAAGTAACCTTTAAAGTCAAATCATACGGCTTTAAAGGTTTCATGCAAGGCCTTTTATACCTTCTCACCTATGAGAGATCTCATTCACCCTTAAACCTGAAGTGTGACCAAATTACATATTACATTGCCAACCTTCACTTTTTTTCTGCCTAGTCTCATTTCTTCATTTGTGTGGATGTTACCTGAGACTTCTAACAAAGCACATTCCCTTCTCCTAAGAGGACTTAATTATGACTTTCCATTTCTGTTAATGTTACTGACTTTCATTGATTACTCACTATTAAACCTCTTGGATCATCTTTAGCCCTTCCCCCTTTCAAGCCCCATATCTAATCAGTCCTTAAGTTCTGTTGGTTCTTAATATTTCACATATGTGACTGTTCCCATGGCCACCCTCTCATATCATTTTATTCCTGCATTACCACAGTGTCCTTGGAATTATTTTTACCACTTCTTATGTCTTACTGTCTTAGTTCATGTCCATTCTCCGCAGTAATTTTCCTATAGAAGACTTTGGACATGCTGCTTTCCTGTTTCAGTTCTTTAGTGGGTTCCTGTTGTTGAAAGGTCGATAATCATGTTTAACTTTGGATGTAAGATTCTTTATTCTCTGTATGAACCTTCTATCCTGTATAAACTGGCTTTCTCAAATTGAAGTGATACTGGGTTCTTCCAAACCCAGTAACTCCTACTGTCTGCCTGCTCATTTTTACATATGAATTATAGCTTTGTATGGATCGATTCATGTAATATATTTTGAACTTCTGTTATTTGCCAGGCATGGCATTGGGTTTAGGAATACCATGGTGAGCTGCATAGACCTGTCTTTGCCCTTCGGAAATTTTAGCTTACTGAAGAAAAGATATCAAATCATTACACAGTTCTTCATTTGTGAAGGGCGATTAGTGTTATGAATGAAAAATATAGGGTAGTACAAGCATGTAGTAGGGGAACCTGATCTAATGTAGAAGGCAATTAGGAGAGCTAGGGAGGATTTCCCTGAAGAAGTGACAAGGATCGTTAAGAACCAACTAGAAAAACAGAAGAGTGTTCCAGGCAAAGGAAACTGCTTTTTCAGAGGCCCTGAGGCCTTTAATAATTGTTCTAGCTTCTTAGTACATTAATTCAGAAGTAAGTGCTTGACCTTTTTCTTAACCCCACTGCTATTTATAGCACCATGTTTTGCATATACTAGGTATTCAGTAAATGTTTGGTTAAACTATTTATTTTGGGGAGTTGAACAAACTCTCCATCTATCTTTCTAGGCTGCACCATGATCATCCCTATCCATTTTTAGTTTGCACTTTGGTTTTATTACCCTTTTCAACAGATGTATAAATTCTCTCATGTTTCCCAAACTCTTGGATGATTTTACATTGATTGGATTGTTTAAAAGTTTTTATACTAGAAGTAATTATAGATTCATGGGAGGATCCCTATGTACACTTTGCCCAGTTTCCCCCGTTGGTTATGTTTCATATAACTATAGTACAATATCAAAACCAGGAAGTTGATATTGGTATATGTCTAGTTCTGTATCATTTTATCACATGTGTATAGTGTAGCCATCACCACAGTCAAGATACAGAATTACTCTAACACCAAAAAAATTTCCCTTATGCTACCATTTTTTTTTTAAGATTTTTAATTTATTTATTTGACAGAGAGAAACACAGCTAGAGAGGGAACACAAACAGGGGGAGTGAGAGAGGGAATAGCAGGCTTCCCATCGTGGAGGGAACCCGATGCGGGGCTTGATCCTGGGACTCCGGGATCATGACATGAGCCAAAGGCAGACACTTAACAACTGAGCCACCCGGGCGCCCCATTATGCTACCTCTTTATAGCCAAAACCTACCTACCCCCCTGCCCACTATCTCTAACTCCCGGTGACCGCTAATTCCCATCTCTGTAATTTTGTCACATTTTATAGTGTTACACAAATATACTATGTGACCTTTTGAGATTGGCTTTTATCATTCAACATAATGCCCCTGGGATCCATCCAAGTTGTGTGTATCCATAGTTTGTTCTTTTTTATTGCTTAGTAGTCGTCCATGGTATGGATGTCACATTTTAGCTATAAACCTATGAGACGCTTTGGTTATTTTGAGTTCTTGGTTGTTATAGCCTGCTGTGAACAGTCATGTGCAGGTTTTTGTGTGGACATAACTTTTCATATCTCTGAGATTAATGCCTAGGCGTGTAATTGCTAGGTTGTGTGGTAAATGTATGTTTAGTTCTTAGAGAAACTGAAACTTTTCTAGAGTGGATGTACCATTTTACAGTCCCATCAATAATGTATTAGAGATCCAGTTTCTCTGCATCTTCACTAGCATTTGGTATTGTCATTATTTTTTATTTTATTTTGTGTAGTGATAACTCGTCATGGTCTTAATTTGCATTTCTTTAATGATAGATAGTGTCAAAATATTTTCATCTTGCCATCCATATTTTATTGCATATAAAGAAATATTTAGTGAAGTATTTCTTAATGTCCTTTTGCTCACTTCCTAATTGGGCTGTTTGTTTTTTGACTGTTGAGTTTTGAAACCTCTTTATAGATACTAGGTATGAATTCTTTGTCAAATTTGTGCTTTGCAGATGTTTTCTCCCAAGTCTGTAGCTTATCTTTTCATCTTCTTAACCATAGGTTAAAAAATGAACTTTGAGGGCTCTGGGTGGCTCAGTTGGTTAAGCGGCTGCCTTCAGCTCAGGTCATGATCCTGGAGTCCCAGGATAGTTACTCATAGGGCTCCCTGCTCAGCAAGGAGTCAGCTTCTCCCTTAGACCCTTTCCCCTCTCGTGCATATGTTCTCTCTCTTTCTCGTTCTCTCTCTCGCAAATAAATAAAATCTTTTTAAAAAATGAACTTTGATCTCAACTTCACACCTTATACAAAAATTAATTCAAAACAGATGATAGACTTAATTATAAAACATAAAATGAAACTTTAAGGGGGCGCCTGGGTGGCTCAGAGGGTTAAGCCTCTGCCTTCAGCTCAAGATCATGATGTCGGGGTCCTGGGATCAAGTCCCACATCGGGCTTTCCGCTCAGCAGGGAGCCTGCTTCCCCCTCTTTCTCTGCCTGCCTCTCTGCCTGCTTGTGATCTCTCTCTGTCAAATAAATAAAATCTTTAAAAAAAAATGAAACTTTAAGAATAAACAAGAGAGAATCTGCAGAACCTTGGACTTGATGAAGAAGACTTAGATATGACACCAAAACCATGACCTATTTAAAAACTTTTTTTTAAATTAAAAATTAGTAATTGGACTTTAACAAAAATGAAAATTTATCTTTGTGAAAGACTATTAAGAGGGTGATTGCATTTTACTTTGGTCCTTCTAATGATTTGAGAGAGTCAAGGTAATAAAATTTTATTGAATAACATTGTAGGCTGGTATAGACAACTAAGGCATCTATTAATTTTAATAATCTCCTTGATGGTGTTATCCTAGAGCCATTATGCCTTTTTGACAAGCAACTGGTAGAACTGTGCAGGGTATTCCAAGTCTGAGTATTCCTTGATTTTGTTTTATTCTTGATAATTATAAGTATTTGTTGGCCTTAAGCTGAGTATTGATTTGCTCTCTTAACATGAACAACTAACAGTAGGAAAAATTTTTATGTAGTGTTAAGGCCAGCTATATTATAAGCATGAATTTGACCTCTCTTGGTTTTTAGTAATAAATAAGTTTTGATAGTACAAAATAAAATCTGGTCAGCACATTTTAAAGTTTGCCATCAATTCACTCCACAAAGCACCAGGAAGCTCAGCGTGTGTTAGGGGGTGTTCCTAACAGGAATTTAACAGTATGAACTTCCAATCTTTACTGGCAATGTGTGAGGAATGGGAGGTGCTCATTGTATGTTTCCAGGCGTTGTGTTGTTGTCTGTTTAAGGGAAGATTGCTACCTGCATACAAACCCTGGGTGATCAAGAAGTTTTTTAAGCTTAGGGCACCTGGGTGACTCAGTCCCTTAAGTTTTTGCCTTTGGCTCAGGTCATGATCCTGGGGTTCTAGGATTGGGCCCCACATCGGGCCCCCTGCTCAGTGGGGAACTTGCTTCTCCCTCTTCCTGTCTCCTGTTCGCACTGTCTTTTGCTCTCTCTCTCAAATAAATAAATAAAATCTTTAAAAAAAAGTTTTTTAAGTTTTACTAAGAGAAACACCTTAGTGTAGGGTCTTTTTATTTCACTTGGAGGTCTCTCTCCTATCTCCTCCTGTTTTCATTAAGAATTTCAACATCGTGCCAGGAGCCAGGAAATTCAGTGGTTTTGTCTTGTATCTTTTTCATTTTTGATTTGGCAATTGCTTTGCAGTACCATTTGTCATGTTGGCTTCTGAGTAAAGATATGAAGTGATTGACAAAGAAAAATTCCTGTTACCTTCTGGAAACTAGAGAACAGCTGCCTTCACTGAACAGTGGTGCCATGGTCCTTGGGTCTATTTAGATAGGAATGAAAGGTATTCCAAATAAGGGCCATTTTGCAGAAATAGCCCCCACCTGTCACTTTGATATAGGAAAGCTGTTTGGCCTCTTTCTGTAAAATCAGAAGAATAATGAGCTAGTTACATTCTTCAGTATATTCATAATACAGTTATTGGAGGAGGGGGAATGATAAGAGAGTATTATACTGCCTCATGAAAATGTAAAGTTGTGGTCCAGTGGGAAGGGTTTCCAACTTATAGGATCTATTAATATTTGGTGGTCTTTACCACCTGCAAAGTTATTATAGAATGCAAGATTCTTTTAACTAGGTGGTATTATCTACTGAGTTTAGGAGAGGAACATGTTAGGGCAGTAAGGAGAAAAAGTAAGTTTCATTTTAGACATACTGAGTTTTCAGTGTTTTCTGGGCATCCCTTTGGAGGTATCGAATAGGCAGTTGGATATTCTGGATGTTTTTCATACCACCCAGCAATTCTCTAATTCTCTATGGACCTGTGGGTGTCATACAATTTAACTCAATTCTGGCACTGATTGCCTGAAGATAGAGTCAAATCCCACAGGCAAAGGGGTCGTTCCACAAGACTGTCCCTCTTCAGGTGCCAGTTGCAAGTCCAGGTTGTTCTTCTGTGCCTCTCACCAATCAGCTATAAATCAGAGGTTCCCACAATGCCATCCTTGGTTTTGATAATTTGTTAGAGTGGTTCACAAAGCTCAGAAAAACCTCTCCTTATGTTTGCGAGTTTATTTTAAAGGATGCAGATGAACAGCCAGATGATGAGGTACATAGGGCAAGATCCAGAGGTGTCCCAAATGCGGGAACTTCTTTCCCCATGGAATTGGGGTATGGCACTCTCCTAAGACATGGATGTGTTCACCAGCCCAGAAGTTCATCAGATTTTATTGAGCTTTAGTCCCCAGCACTCCCCTCCTCCCCACAAACCATTTTCTCCCTTCCCAGAAATTGCTGGGTAGGACTGGAAGTTCCAACCTTCTAGTCACATGGTCTTTCTGGTTACCAGCGTCATTCTGAGGCTGTCTTGGGGCCCCCAGCCTAATTGTTCATAGCATAAACTCAGGTGTGCTCAAAGGGGAATCCTTATGAATAACCAAGACACTCCTATCACTTAGGATATCCCAAGAGTTTTAATAGTTTTGTGCCAGGAACTGGGACAAAGACCACATATATTTGTGATACCACAAACATAAAGATCTCTTGCTTAAACTTGGGGTGATCATTATCCGGGAGTCATCACCATATTGGTCAGTGGTTTCAACCTTTAAGGATAAGCATCTCAACATCCTCTTCCCCAGAAAAACATGCATCTGCCTAAAGAATCACGTAATTTCAACTGGTTCATGATTCCCTAAGACCTACACTTCACTCTTGAGTTAATAATTCCTTTTTTTTTTTTTTTTTTACTGATTCCAGAATCAGTCACAAAAACATATATAGCAAAATTTAGAAGTCATTTACATTCATTTTTAAATGTTAAAAATTGTAACAATAATAATGTTTTAAAACTCATATAAGGTATCATGTGGGGCGTTGGCTCTGAAGAACCATGATCTTTTGCCCGGAGTATGCTGGTGATCTTCTGTGAGGTATACTATCTCTACAGAAAGGGTTTTGTGTAAGATGGTGTAGCAGGCCTGGGGGAAAGGGTAGATTAACTGGAGATCCACACTCGGACACTTGGCGGGGGGGTGTCTGGGCACAGGCAAAGTGGAATAGACAGATTACAAGTGGCCCATAATACTGCCATGATTGTCACAGGCCACAGTGTGGATGATGGGTCAGACAGATCCATAGGGGTACTGTACTAGGAAAGGTGATGCGTCAGTTGTTGGAAGTGGTGGGCTGAGTCTGAGTCAAGCACCATGGATAGCTCCGAGGTAATGATGTTCACTGTTTATAAGAATCTGAAGCAAATAAACCCTTTAAAAAAAAAAAAATCAGTAGACAGCTAGCCTGTCTGGCCACTACCACTTACAGGGTGTGCCATGAAATATGATACCCAGGATCTCTAAGTCATTATATGATTTCAATCTTGAATAATAATTTAAACTATTCTTGTAGTCCACCCATGTATGAATATCCTCACTCTGTTTTGTCAGGATTGAGAAGCAAGCATTTGAATACATCCTAGTGAATTTCTTGGGCTATCTTATCATCTTGGGAGGCATTTAAATGAACCTCAGCCAACCCAGAGAGTACCTCAATCTTTGTAAAACTCCTCACAATCCTTGTCATTCCCCTACGTCCCAGAGATGGTTTTTGCATCCTTGGGACTTTGGCATTTGTACTGCTTTGTACCATTGATCCTTACTTACTTAGTTGCTTTTCTTTATCTGGAAAGATCTCTTCTTGGCCCTCAGTTTTTAAGACATTCCCATCTACATTGAAGAGTAAGTGAATAGAATTTTTTTTTTTTAAAGATTTTATTTATTTGACAGAGAGAGACACAGTGAAAGTGGGAACACAAGCCGGGGGAGTGGGAGAGGGAGAAGCAGACTTGCCTGCAGAGTAAGGGAGCCCGATGCAGGCAGGGATCAATCCCAGGATCCTGGGCCCATGACCTAAGCCGAAGGCAGACGCTTAATGACTGAGCCACCCAGGCGCACCGTTAAGTGAATAGAATTTAATAGTGAGAAGGAACCTTAAAGATCATCCAGACCCAAACAACTCCTTATGATTTGACCATAATTTAAAAGGATAAACATTTCAGTTCTTGGTTAGAAAGGAGCATGAATGCTAAATTGCTTCCATTTCTTGTGACCACCAAAGCATGTTTCTAGCAATTGTTGATATTATAACAGAGCTCTAATATTTTGTTATATTAAAAACTCAGTACAGAAAAAGTAAAGGCTATTCTTCATATCCCATTTGATCTAACTGTGCTTTGGTTTTTAAATAATGAAAAAAATCCCTCTGTGTGAGTGTAAATTATGGAGTCTTCAGAAGAAATCTGCAGGTAGTCTTTAGTTCATTCTTGTAATTTTTTTTTTAACTGAGGAAAACTGAGAACTAGAGAGGCAGACTTACTTGCTGTACATGCTATTATATAAAGTGTCAGAGCCATATATCCAAACACCTAATTAAAAAAACAAAAGAAAACTGTGTGCATAGCCTTACATTTTCAAATTTTATTTTCAAACTCTGAGCAGTGATTTACTATTTTAAAGTGTTTCTTTAACATGTAAAGTCCGATTTTCAGTCTTATTTGTTGGGAGTTCAGGGTTACCTCTTATCCAGGTAGATTAAGTTAAAATTATGTATTTAAGTGTTTTCAAGATTATTTATGAAATTTAAAGCTGATTCTATTCTAGGAATCTCAGTTGTCATAATTATGGATGGGATCTACCCAAACTGAAGTGCCATTTTATAAGCCTTCCAAAGTTGCTAGAGACTGCAAAAAAGCAGGGGTTTGCTCAATATGGAGAGAGAGGATGCTGTGAAGCTCTAGAAACACTAAGGTACGAATCCCATGATAAGAAAGTAAAGGATAAAAATAGTTGCAAAAATCCTATGTGACAGGTCTGAAAGAATTTGAATGAGTGATTTTTTTTTTTTTTTAAGATTTTATTCATTTGAGAGAGACAGAGACAGGTGGAGGGGCAGAAGGAGAAGGAGAAGCAGACTTTCTGCTGAGCAGCAAGCCTGATATGGGGCTGAATCCCAGGACCTTGGGGTCATGACCTGAGCCAGAGGCAGATGCTTAACCATCTGGGCCACCCAGGCACCCTGAGAATCTGGGTGGCCCAGATGGTTAAGTTCTAATGATGCCAGAAGTTTACTAGAATTCAAAAAGTAAAAGAAAAACAACAAGAAAACACCAAAATCTTGGGCTTTGAATAGTACTTGGGCATTTTCTTCTTATTTTTCTTCCTTTTGGAGGCAAGTGGGAATCTTGGAATACATAGGAAGGGCATGATAGCTATCTGCAAGGAAAAGGTCAGTCTTTGTTGATGATTTTATTTTTATGTGTTGTCTCAAATGGACAGATTTTTTTGCCCTCAAAATTAGGAAAGAATTACCTAGCAGTTAATTTTAATAGTGAAATAAACTGTCTGGCAGAGGAATACTGTGTATCACCAGAACTCTTCAAGCAGTGGTAAATGTTTAGGATTTTGTGAACTTATCTCACCAGAACACAGCCAGAATAAAGGGGGAGACATTTGAAATTAAGGCACAGTTTAGTAAAATATTTTGAAAGTATTGATTTCGGGGGCACCTAGGTGGTACAATCAATTAAGTGTCCAACTCTTGGTTTTGGCTTTGGTCATGATCTCAGGATCCTGAGATCGAGCCCTGCATTGCGCTCTGTACTCGCACGGGATTTGTTTAGGACTCTCTTCCTCTCCCGTTGCCCCTCCCCACTAACTTGCTGCCTGTCTCTCCCTAAAATAAATAAATGAATCTTTCAAAAAAAAAAATTGATTTCTGATATTCTGGATTATGGCAGTCCTACACTGTTTAGGGACAAATACAAACATATCAAGTCCCTGGGCTTTAAAATGAATAATTGTGAATTTGTGACTGACTTAGCAGTACACTTATTTGGCATTTTAGAAAATTGTCAGTGAAAAAAGAAAGCATTCTTTTGGACTGAGGGTTTTGGAGGTGTCAGAAAATCAAATCTTGGTTTCACATTATTTGGAGAATGATTAAGAATTCTTGTTCCCAGTTGACTGGAATGTTAAGAGCTGTTCCAGTTGGTGGCTCCCAGTGCTGCCAGACTGCACACCCCCCCCTTTTAAACATACTTTGTAGTATCTTCTTGGCTATCCTGAAGTGAAATTCCTAGATAAGTTAACCATTCTCACATGTTACTTTTATTTAATTTTAAAGGTTTTATTTATTTGTTTGTTTATTTATTTATTTCATTTATTTAGTGCAAGTGAGGGAAGGGGCAGAGGGAGAGAGAGAATCCCAAGCAGGCTCCAGGCCCAGTTCTAATCCCAGCGTGGTACTGGATCTCATGACCCTGAGTTTATGACCTGAGCTAGAATCAGGAGTCAGATGATTAACTGAGCTACCCAAGTGCCCCTCAAACGCTACTTTTAAAGAGTTGGCGTTATGGGCACCTGGGTGTCTCAGTCAGTTAATCGTCTGCCTTTGGCTCAGGTCGTGATCCCGGAGTCCTGGGATTGAGCCCCCCACCAGGACTCACTTTGGGCTCCCAGTTCAGCAGGGAGTCTGCCTCTCTTCCCCGCCCCGCCCCCACTTGGAGGTGTCAGAACTCTTCATGCCTGGTCTTGCACGTTTTCTCTCTCTTAAATAAAATCTTAAAAAAAAAAAAAAGTTGGCATTATGCCCCAGGTGGTATTAAGGAAGAAGGAGCAGGAAACGATAAAATTTGAATACTACTCAGGTACTACTATATTAGAAAGAAGTGATTACCAGTAGTGATTTATTTGCAGGTATACTAATGTGGCTGTGACTGCTGTACTACAGGCTGGTATTATGAATAGGATGTAACAATAATTGAAATACAATAACTGGTGTTGTTTTTGATGTGACTTTCTGAAATGAACAATTTTTGGTAAAGTTTCTAAACTAGTTGGTAAAGAACAAATTTTTCCTTTTTCATATGGGAGTTACATTCTTGGGAAAATGATTGTATTGTAAAATATAAAGCATATTTTGTGTTTATGTATATAAAGTGGAGTTAGAGTCTAGACTTAGATAATTTTTAAAAATTTTGTTTTTGTCCTACATGACTGCATAGTGGAAAGTCTTTTGGATGTGGGCCCATTGTTTCATGTGTTGCAGAACAGCCAGCCAGCTTCCTTGAGTCCTTGCCCACTAGATATCAGTAGTACTTATTGTCATTTTGACAACAGAATCACTTACATGAATTTATAAAATATGTCTTAGGGAATAGTGCTGTTCTGTTTAGGACTGCTGAGAGCCTGGGACTTTCTGAGTGGTGTTTCTTAGTGTATCTGCTCTTTCTCTCCTGCCCTTTTCCCTCCCCCTAGTTTTTAAGAGTGTATACCATAAGGACCTGGAAATAAAATGTGTCATTAAATATTTTCCTGCGTAGTGTGTAGAGTCCTTTAATATTCTTATTTATTACATTTACTGCTTTTTGTCTTTCTTCCCTTGCTGAAATGTAATTCTGTGAAAGTAGGTTGGCAGGTGGAGGGGTGTCTTTGTTCATTACAAAAGTGCCTGCATAGTTTTTTAAATATTTGTTGACTGACTGAATTAAAGAGTACAACTTCAGCTCTGTTTTGGATTCCAAGTATATACTATATATCATTATAATATTAAATTGCATTTCTTAAACATACCACATTGCCTCAGAACTCTCTTGTGCATGTATTGTGCTCTCCACCTACAGGTCATTGTCTTTTTTTTCCTCCCTTTTTCACCTAGCAAAATAATACTGGTTTTTCTGATTAATCAATCACCCTCACCACTTAGACATCACCTCCCATTCCACTCCCAAGTTTAGTACTTAATTATATCTTCAACTTTCTGTCTTGTATCCACTTAACTACATTTATCCTGTGTTATAAGTTATACTTCCAAGTTCTGTATATCTCTGTTTTCTTTCTGTGCTTTGAATGCTTTGAGGGTAAGGGAGTTTTTATCTCTTACTAGCATGTAGGTAATGCCTGGTAAATTAAAGATATTCACATGTTGAATTTCAGCCTGAAATAGGTTTTAAATGGAATCATCAGAGAGTTCAAATATTCTATATTTTTAGTTGTGTTTGTTTCATCTCTCCTCAAAACTAAGATTTATCCTTATGGTGCTGAATGATGAGTATTATAAACAATTTTATCTTGAAGTTTCTAGTAATTTGTGGAATAATTGAGATACTAAAATTTCCATTGACAGTTACTAATTTAAACATTTCTTAAGGGTCAGAATTTCCCATTGAGAATTGTTACATTTTTATTTCTAAAAGTCACTTGATGTAAGTGAGAAAATAGGAAAATATTTCATAAACTGTTACATACTAAACAAGTGTCAGATATTAAAAAACTGTCTCCCTTTTCTTCTGGGTCGTTTGTATGAAAGAGAGAACGTTATATATTGATTACTTCTTAAACTATAATTGGTATTCTTAACTGTGATTTTATATTCTGTCAGAGTCCTCGGTAACACCTACAGTTATGGAAATTATAAAAATGCACATATTATTGCATTTATACATTTTTAGTGGTTTTTAAAATTAATCAAACTTTAGATTTTTTAAGTTGAGCACTCAGATGCATATTTATTTCTTGCTAAGTATTTAGCTTGCTCTGGGAAAATGGTATCTGGTAAGAAAAGGTATCTTTGAGAAAACCACAACAACAAAAAAGAAAAAGTATCTGAATAATTAGGCTTTAACCATGAAAATAAATAACAGAGGGAATCATTAGTGTACTTGTTAAAGCAATTATCTTTTTTGTACAAAAATAGAATTTCCCTGAAATCAGTATTTGGATGATTCTTTTACATGGAGTTTTCCTGTATGTTCTCTCATTTGTTTCACACTTTATGTGGTAACATCACCATTTTATAATTGAAGAAACAGTCTCAAATTTTTGTTTTTGCCCTAAGTCACAAAGTTAAGTGGGACTCAAACCCAAGTCTTCAAATAACAGATCATTTGTTCTTTCTACTACACAGTTCTTGAGTATGTTAGAAATGAAGAACATTATATTTTAATGAAATGTACATATGGCAAGACATCATTACCAAATGAAATAGTTTGATATATTTTTTTAATTTAATGCATTTAAAAACCGGTACTACCATCACATTTTAACACAATAAACTTCACTTGTCTATCAAAATAACTGGGCACAGAGAGAAATTTCCCTTAAGTCTTACTTCATAACTACTTTAAGGTTTTTTTCAGTATAATTATAATAATTTGTGATTCCAGAATTTTTTTAAGTTACAATGTCTTTATTTTTTTAATTTTTAATTTTTTAATTTTTAAAATTTTTTAAGTGTTCCAAGATTCATTGTTTATGCACCACATCCGGTGCTCCATGCAATACATGCTGTCCTTAATACCCACCACCAGTCTCACCCATCCCCCTCACCCTCTTCCCTTCCAAAACCCTCAGTTCATTTCTCAGAGTCCACAGTCTCTCATGCTTCGTTTCCCTCTCTGATTTACTGAAGTTTACATTTCCTTTCCTTCTCTTAATGTCCTCTATGTTACTCCTTATACTCCACAAGAAAGTGAAACCATATGACAATTGACTTTCTCTGCTTGGCTTATTTCACTCAGCATAATCTCCTCCAGTCCTATCCATGTTGATACAAAGTTGGGTATTCATCCTTTTGGATGGAGGCGTAATATTCCATTGTATATATGGACCATATCTTCTTTATCCATTCTCTGTTGAAGGGCATCTTGGCTCTTTCCACAGTTTGGTGATTGTGGCCATTGCTGTGATGAAAACTGGGGTACATATGGCCCTGCTTTTCACTACATCTGTATCTTTGAGATATTAACACTTATTGTTACTCTTCATTTTCTAATAAACTCATTGTTTTACTTCAAGTTTTTTTTTTTTTTTTAAGATTTTATTTATTTGATAGAGAGAAACACAGTCAGAGAGGGAACACAAGCAGAGGGACCGAGAGAGGAAGAAGCAGGCTTCCCACTGAGCAGGCAGCCCGATTTGGGGCTCGATCCCGGATCCCCAGGATCATGACCTGAGCCGAAAGCAGTCGCTTAATCAACTGAGCCACCCCGGCACCCCTTTACCTCAAGTTTTAAAACAGCAGTTGAATACTTTTATAAAAAGCTCTTAATTTTTAAGTTAAATTCCATACATGGCAAGTCTGAAATATAGTAATTTGGCATTCAGAACCGTTTCTTAAGAATGTGGTTTGTTTGTTTGTTTGTTTGTTTGTTTGTTTGTTTCCAAATGACAGGGATTTGTGAAAATACATTTATTGAGGTATAATTGGCATACAGTATTATATTAGTTTCAGGGGTACAACATAGTGATTTGATATTTTTATGCGTTGTGAAATGGTTACCAAAATATATCTAGTTACCTTCTGTCCTCTTACAAAGTTAATACAGTGTTATTGACTCTATTTCCCATGGTCCATGCTGTACATTACATCCCATGACATATGTTTTATTACTAGAACTACATATTTATTGATTCCCCTCATTCATTTGGTCTGCTGCCACCCGCCACCCTCTCCATTAATCTCTTCTTTCTATGAGTCTGGGTAATATTTTGTTTTGTTTTTTAGATTCCACATATAAGTGATAAATGAGTTATTTGTCTTTATCTTATCTCATTTAGTGTAATACCTTCAGCGTTCATCCATGTTGTTGCAAATGCCATGATTTCATTCCCTTTTATGTCTGAGTCATACTCCATAGTATATACTGTTGACCCTTGAACAACATGAGGATTAGGGCACTGATCCCCTGCCCCCTGCCATGCAGTCAGAAATCCACTTATAACTTTTAACTCCTCACAGACTTGACTTGACTTGTTTAAGTTTTTTCCTAGGCATTTTATTCTTTTTTGTTGTAATTATAAATGGGATTATTTTCTTGACTTCTCTTTCTGATAGTTCATTATTAGTTTTTGTGTATTAATTTTGTATCCTACAAGTTTATTGAATGCTTTTATTAGTTTTTTGGTGGAATCTATGGATTTTCTATATATATGTCACCTGAAAGTAGTGACCATTTGCATTTTTCCTTTCCAATATTATGCCTTTTCTTTTTCTTGCCTAATTGCTGTGGCTAGGACTTCTAGTGTTATGTTGAGTACAAGTGAAAAGAGTGGGCTTTCTTATCTTGTTCCTGATCTTAGTGAAAAAGCTTTCAGCTTTTCACCATTGAGTATATTAGCTGTGTGTTTGTCTTGTATGGCCTTTATTATTTTGAAGTATGTTTCTTCTGTACCCACTTTGTGATTTTTTTAAAGGATGTTGAATTTTGTCAAATGCTTTTTCTGTGTCTCTTTAGATGATCATGTAATTTTTAAAATATTTTTTAATTTTTTTAAAAGATTTTATTTATTTATTTGGCAGAGAGATCACAAGTAGGTAGAGAGGCAGGTAGAGAGAGAGAGAGAGAGAGAGAGAGGAGGAAGCAGGCTCCCTGCTGAGCAGAGAGCCCGATGCGGGCCTTGATCCCAGGACCCTGAGATCATGACCTGAGCCGAAGGCAGAGGCTTAACCCACTGAGCCACCCAGGCGCCCGATCATGTAATTTTTATCTTTAATTGGTGGGTGTTGAACCATTCTTAACACCCCTGGAGTAAATCCCACTTGATCATAATGTATGATCATTTTAATACATTGTGGAGTTCAGTTTGGTAATATTTTGTTGAGGATTTTTGCATCTATGTTCATCAGGATTGGCCTGTAATTTTCTTTTATTGTGTGGTGTTCTTTTCTGGTTTTGGTATCAGGGTAATGCCTGCCTCATAAAATGAGTTTGGAAGCTTTTCCTCCTCTTATATTTTTTGAAGGAGTTTGAGAAAGATCACCTTTAATCTTTTTTTTTTTTTAAGATTTTTATTTATTTATTTGACAGAGAGAGATCACAAGTATGCAGAGAGGCAGGTGGAGAGAGAGGAGGAAGCAGGCTCGCTCTTGAGCAGAGAGCCCTATGTGGGCCTTGATCCAGGACCCTGAGATCGTGACCTGAGCTGAAGGGAGATGCATTAACCCACTGAGCCACCCAGGTGCCCTATCACCTTTAATGTTTGAAGTAAATCTTCTGGAATTCATTAATAAAGCTGTCTGGTCATGGACTTTTTATTTGTTGAATGTTTTTGATTACTGATTGAATGTTCTTATTAGTAATCAGTCTATTCTGATTTTTTATTTCTTCATGATTCAG
This sequence comes from Spilogale gracilis, assembly GCA_004023965.1. Taxonomy (NCBI): domain Eukaryota; kingdom Metazoa; phylum Chordata; class Mammalia; order Carnivora; family Mephitidae; genus Spilogale; species Spilogale gracilis. The sequence goes on from PITA01002337.1 coordinate 158,481, forward strand.
TCTCAGAAGATTTTAAATTTCTAGAAATTTATCCATTTCTTCTGTGTTGTTTAATTTGTTGGCACGTAATTATACATAGTAGTCTCATGATTTCATATTTTTCTGGTATCAGTTGTAATGCCCCTTCTTTCATTTCTAATTTTGCATTTTCTCTATTTTTTCTTGGTATGTCTAACTGGAAGTTTGTCCATTTTGTTTCTCTTTTCTGAGAACTGACTCTTAATTTCATTGACCTTTTATACTGTCTTTTAGTCTTTGTTTTATTTATTTCCACTCTGATCTTTATTATTTCCTTCCTTATACTAACTTTGGGCTTTGTTCTTTTTCTGGTTTCTTTAGTGTAAAGTTAAATTGTTTAGTTGGGATTTTTCTTCTTTCTTGAGGAAGACCTGTGCTATGAACTTCCCTCTTACTTGCTTTTGTGGCATCTCATAGATTTTGATATGTTATATTTCTGTTCATGTTTGTCTCTAGGTATTTTTTTATTTCTTCTCTGTAGTTGTTCAGTGACATCTTTAATCCCCATGTTTTTGTAGTTCTTCTAGTTTTTTCCTTGTAATTGATTTCTAGTCTCATACCATTGTGGTCAGAAAGATGCTTCATATGATTTCAGTCTTCTTGATACTGAGACTTGTATAGCCAGTCTTGAAGAATATTCCATGTACACTTGAGAGGAATGTATATTCTGCTGCGTTTGGATGGAATGTTCTGTATGTGTCTATTTTAAGTTCATCTGATCTAATATGTCATTTAAGACCAATGTTTTCTTATTGATTTTTCTGTCTGGATGATCAGTCCATTGATGTAAGTGGGGGTGTTAAAAATCTTCTACCGGTATTGTATTACTATCAATTTCTCCTTTTATGTCTGTATTTGAAGTATGTACTTTGGAGTTTCTCTGTTGGGTGCGTGTATATTTATAAATGGCTTACTTTCTTGTTGGATTGACCTTTTTATTATTATGTAGTGCCTCTTTTTTGTCCCTTATTACAGTCTTTGTTTTAAAGTCTATTTCATTTGATTAGGATAGCTATGCTGGTTTTCTTTTTGTTTCCATTTGCATGGAATATCTGTTTCGTTCTTTCACTTTCAGACTCTGTATCTTTTTTCCTTCTGAATTGAGTCTCTTTTTGGTCTCTTAAAAAAAATCTATATAGCTACTCTCTGTCTTTTGGTTGGAGAAATTAACCCACTTACATTTAAAGTTATTGTTGATAGGTATGTACTTATTGCCACGTTGTTCATTGTTTTGTGGCTTTGTAGTTTTTCTGTATTCCTTTTTTTTTTTTTTTAAGATTTCATTTATTTGACAGAGAGAAACACAGCCAGAGAGGGAACACAAGCAGGGGGAGTGAGAGAGGGAGAAGCAGGCTTCCCACTGAGCAGGGAGCGGGATATGGGACTCAATCCTGGGTCTCCGGGATCATGACCTGAGCCGAAGGCAGTCACTTAACCAACTGAGCCACCCAGGCGCCCCAGTATTCCTTTTATCTTTTTCTTTTTTCCCTTGTGGTTTGATGACTTCCTTTAGTGTTATGTTTAGATTCCTTTCTTATTTTGTGTATTTATCTTAAGTTATTGCTTTTTGGTTACTGCGAGGTTCACATATATCATCTTGTGTATGTAATAGTCTATTTTAAGTTGATGGCAACTTAAATTTGAACACATTCCAAAACTTTATATTTTTACTCTCTCTCACTCCACATTCTATGCTTTTGATGTCACTTTTTACATCTTTTTTTTTTTTTTTTTAAGATTTTATTTATTTGACAGAGAGAAACACAGCCAGAGAGGGAACACAAGCAGGGGGAGTGAGAGAGGGAGAAGCAGGCTTCCTACCAAGCTGGGAGCCCTATGTGGGACTTGATCCCGGGTCTCCGGGATTATGACCTGAGCCGAAGGCAGTTGCTTAACCAACTGAGCCACTCAGGCACCCCACTTTTTACATCTTTTTATTTTATATATCTCTTGGCTAATTATTGTAGTTTTAGTTAATTTTATCATGCTTGTTTTTTTAACCTTCGTAGTAGCTTTGTAAGTAATTAATAGACTACCTTTACTACATATTTACCTTTTTCAGTAAGAACTTTTGCTTTTGTATACTTTCTTGTTATTAGTGTCTTTTCAGCTTAAAATAGTCCCTTTAATATTTCTTGTAAGGCTGGCTTAGTAATGATGAACTTTTTAAGCTTTTGTTTCGAGAATTATCTGTATCTTTCTCTTTCAATTTGCTGGTTATTCTTGTTGGAGATTTTTATCCTTTAAGCCCTTTGAAAGTGCTGCCTTCTGGTTTGCCACTGCCTTTTGGTTTGCAGTTTCTGCTGTGAAATCTGCTGATAATCTATGAGGTTTCTTTTGAACGTAACAGTTTTGGTTTTCTCACGCTGCTTTTAAGACTTTCTCTTTATTTTTAACTTTCGACATTTTAATTATAATTTATCTTAGTGTGGCTCTTATTGGATCCATTTTCTTTGGAACTCTCTAGCCTTCCTGGACCTTGATGTCTGTTTCTTTCTTTCGGTGAGTTTTCAGCCATTATTTCTTCAAATAAGCTTTTTGACCCTTTATTTTTATTTTTTCCTTCTGGGATCCCTTGTAATGCAAGTGTTAGTCCACTTGATGTTGTTCCAGAAGTCTCTTATTTTCATTTTTAAATTTTTAAAAAATTTTCATTAAAATTTTTTTTCTTTTTGCTGCTGTTTGGATGAGTTCCATTGATTTATCTTCCAGCTCACCGATCTGTACTTCTACTTCTTCCAGTATATTGAATTTCTCCAGTATATTTTTCAGTTCAGTTATATTCTTCAGCTTTGTGACTTCTCTTTGGTACTTTCTCTTTGTTGAAGTTCTCTCTGTGTTCATCCATTCTTTCAAGTTTGATGAACATTTTTATGACCATTATTTTGAATTCCTTATCAGGTAGATTACTTGTCTCCATATCATTAAGGTCTTTTACTGAGGTTTTTGTCTCATTCTTCTGTTTGAAACATATTTCTCTGTTCCCTCATTTTGTTTGGCTATCTTCATTTGTTTCTGTCAGGCAAAACAGTTGCCTTTCTCAGTTTTGAAGGAGTGCGTATGTGTGTGTGTGTTGTTGTTGTTTTTTCCCTTTGAGATCTTATTTATTTATTTGAGAACAGCATGCATGCAAGAAGTGGGAAGCATCACAGCAGACCCTGTGCTGAGTAGGGAACCCAATGTGGGGCTTGATCCCATGATCCTGAGATCACAATCCGAGCCAAAACTGAGAATCAGATGCCCAACCAACTGAGCCACCCAGTCACCTCTTGAAGAATTGGTTTTAGATAGGTGCTGATCCTTCTTCTTCAACCTTGCCCTGGCTCTTGGTTGTTTCTTGTACCTTTGTGATTGTCTAAACTGCTTGATTTATTCTTGATATGCCCCTGTTGTTGTGGATGTGTCAAGATTTGTCAGCAATTCAAGACAAAGAATTTCTTTTAGTGTCTAATTTTAGGCAACAGCTTTTCAAGTGTGTAAGTATATGCAGTCCTGTGGGGCTGTAGTTGTAATTCCTGTGGGCCTCCCGACCAGAAGTTCTGGAGATGTCTCCAGGGCAACAGTTGAAAAAGTTTGGACTCTAGACAAATGTATAAATTCCTTTCTGGGGAGGCTTGCTGAGACACAGCAAGGCCAAGGTGTTGAATAAGTGTGATGTTTCCCTGGAAGTGTCTTTAGCCTCTAGATGTATGGGAAACTTGATGCCTATCCTTTAGGCTAACACACTGGGATATGCAAGTAGCCTTTTTTCACAGGAAAACAGGCTGTGTTTCAGTCTTCTGTCTCTGCAGTGCTTGGGGGGGGGGGCGCGTGGTCTGTCACAGGAGTTGTCTCTACAGTTGTTACAGTCCTGTACAGCTCTGGAGAGCCAACCCTCTTGGCCACTAGGGCCAGGCAATCAAGAGATCTTTCCTGTGTGGATTGTATTTGGCTTTAGCAAGGCAGTCGGAGAGTGTGGTGGGTGGGGCAGACTCACCAGCCTTCAGAGAAGGAGCAGAAAAATGTCTGGTCTGTGGTTACCCGTGGGCTTCAACAATGCTGTGAGAAAGTGCCCTGTCTTTGTGTGCTCCAGCTTTAGGCTGGAAGTGGGAGAATGCTGCTGCCACTGGTATTTACCAGCCCCAGTTAGGAGGCAGGGGAATTTCACAACCACTTGCACTTGCAGACTTTAAGTAGGGAGCGGGAGAACTTGGAGACCATTTGCACTTGCCTGCTGTAGCCAGGCAGCACTCCAACCACCCATGCTCTCTGGCCTTGGCAAGTGCCAGGACCAGTCACCTCGCATTCCAGCAAGGTAGTGTCCGAGATTACCCACCTGTGTTAGCATAGCAGTCTATGGGGAGAGTGCAACAATGATGTCAGCCAGCACCTCTGTCTCTGGGGAGCATCTCAGCTGTCCCTCACCCGTCTAATTGATGCCTCTAGATCAGCACATGATTCTCTTTCACATATAATCAGCAAATGATTCTCTTTCACATATAATCTACATGCTTCTCAAACTGCTATTTTTTGCTGGGTCCTGGGAGAGTGATACTATGTATGAGTCCTCCGAGAAGGAAATCTCAGTTTCCTATAGAACTTTGGGACCCCTGGATATTAGCACCATTGGTTTTCTAAGCCATTCTGGGGACTTGTCTTTCTGGTATTGTTCTCAGAAGCCAGGGCACCCAATGTGGGGACCAACTGCTCCCTCCTCTGGGAAAAGCACCTAACTGATAAGCTCTTTCTCTATAGTGTTCCATGCCAGGGTAGGGTTTCTTTTACAAGACTGTGTCTTCCTTTCTTACCCATCTAGATATGATCCTTTTATTGTTTGTTGTGCTCTACGTCTCAGATCTTTTTAAGAGGGTCCATTTTTAGCTGTTTTGGTGTGTCTGTGGGTAGGGAAGAGTTCAGGATTTTGGCATTTGCTGAGACCTGCATGGGTGGTTGGAGTGTCCCCACCACTCCATGGCTGGTGCAGGTATGTGCAAGTGGTCACAGATCTCCCTCTTTCTAGCTAAAGTCTGCCATCTTGGGTCCTTCTAAAAGGCAGGGTTTTAATTCACCTGACATGGATAGCTTATTCAAAAGGATAATTAGAGATTGTTTTAGTTTACCTTTTCAGGATGTCTGACCAGTTTTCTGAGCCCAAACTTTTTCTTCTTTCGTACTACTAAAGAGGAATTAAATGTAGGATGATCATACAGCCTGATTGTTTCTGGCACTTTTCATTTATGTGTATTACTCTGTGATAATGATTAATAGTACTCTCTTTCCCTCTTTAGAATTATCCTACTGTGGCTAATAAATATTGTTACCTATAATACTGTTTTTATTTATTTATTTATAAGATTTTATTTATTTGACAGAGAGAGACACAGTAAGAGGAACACAAGCAGGGGGAGTGGGAAAGGCAGAAGCAGGCTTTCCGCCAAGCAGGGAACCCAATGCAGGGCTCCATCTCAGAACCTTGGGACCATGATCTGAGCCGAAGGCATAGGCATTTTGAAGTGAAGGCGAAGCCACATCTTGAAAAGACAGAGCATCAGAAACCCTCCTAACCTTCTGTCTCTGTAGGCAAGAGGGAAGAAGGAACCCCAGTGCTTCTCATATTTCTGGAGTAAATAAGAAGTGCCCAGATCAAACTGTCCCTCCCCACATTGTTGTTGGCAAGAATGAAGAAGAGCCCCAAAGTTCTTCCTACTCCTCCCTGCCCCACACACTCCTACTCTTTCCCTTGAGGTCCTCAGGATTAAGCTCTTTATGTCTGTTTACATTTACAGCTTAGGGCTCTAGGGTCATTTCTTTTCTTTTCTTTTCTTTTCTTTTTTTTTTTTTTTTTTTA